>ONZH01013595.1:0-251342 GCA_900303285.1 Rhinella marina
CCTTGTCCACAATGTCAAGGAGGACGAGGTTCTGTGGATGAGCAACAAGTCCTTCTGTACTGAAATCGCCGACAAAGTCTCCATCTAAGAACACACAGACCATTGTGGAGAGAGCGGCACAGCTCGCCATCAAAGTGACGAACCCCAACGCCAGACTGCGCAGAGAAGATAACAAATAAATATCTCTGTGGTTATTTTTGCTAAATAAACCCCACAAAAAAAAATTGATCTGTGCCTGATCCACCCAAGTTGAATCTGTCCCATCATGAGAAAGTCCCCCCCCCCAAGGAGTCCCCACTGTAACTTGCTTCCCATACAACTACCTCACCCCCCGACACCTGTGTCTCGCCATTGTCCACCACCTCCTCAGACAACACTGGTAAATCACCACTGTCAGCACACGGAAACAGCAAAAGGTCTTGCGAATTGGGGCAGAGAATGTTCTGTGCTAGCACATCAGAGAAGGGGTGACTATGGGGTTCCAGGGAGTACGTGACCACATGCAATCTCCATCTAAAAAGTCATGCCACACTTGATCAATCTCATAATTTACGACTGTACTGGTTGATGCTAAATTTTTATGTTGGGGTCCTGTGTCGTCATTCTAACTCCATCCGGCTGTTGTCACCACCACACACGCTATCCCAGGGGGCACTCCTCCCAGCCTGCCTTCCCCCCCCCCACCTACAGGCCCTCTCTCCAAACAATTTACGTCTTTGTCCTATCTTTCTCTCTCTCCAAACCATTTTTCCGGATAGCTGCCATATACGGTTTTAAACTGAGTAGTATACATACCACAGTTGATCAATCTCATAATTTACGACTGTACCGGTTGATGCAAAATTTTTAAGTTGGGGGTCCTGCGTCGTCATTCTAAATCCATCCGGCTGTTGTCACCACCACACACGCTAGCCCAGGGGGCACTCCTGGCTCTTCCAGCGACACTTCCTTGCCCCAGCTTGCCCCCCCCCACCTACAGGCCCACTCTACAAACAATTTAGCCGGATAGGGGACGTATCAGAAGTTGTACTGATGTTTGTTTTTGTTCTTCTTTTATCTGCCTCATGACCTGTGATAGGCAGAGCATGGACACGTCCCCTTAGCTGCAGTGGGAAAGACACTCCCCTGGCCAGAGCAAGCTCTTTTTCCGTGTTCGAAATATCCATTAAATATAGGGTCCCAAGATAGGGGACGTATTAAACTGAGAAGAATCGATACTGCACCGGCTGATGCTAGAGTATTTCCAAATGCATTCCGGCTGTTGTCACCACCACACACGCTAGCCCAGGGGGCACTCCTCTAGCTCTTCCAGCGAAACCTCCTTGCCCCAGCCTGACCCCCCCCCCCCCCCCCCCCCCCCCCCACCTACAGGCCCACTCTACAAACAATTTAGCCGGATAGGGGACGTATTAGAAGTTGTACTCATGTTTGTTTTTGTTCTTCTTTTATCTGCCTCATGACCTGTGATAGGCAGAGCATGGACACTCCCCTGGCCAGAGCAAGCTCTTTTTCCGTTTTCCATGTTCGAAAAATCCATTAAATATAGGGTCCCAAGATAGGGGATGTATACGGTATTAAACTGAGAAGAATCGATACCATACGGGTTAAAGCAACAGTTTTTCCAAATCCATTCCGGCTGTTGTCACCACCACACACGCTAGCCCAGGGGGCACTCCTCTGGCTCTTCCAGCTCAACCTCCTGCCCCCCCACCTACAGGCCCTCTCTACAAACAATTTACCCGGATAGGGGATGTATTAGATATTGTACTGATTCTGAATTGCCTCCTGCGATAGATGGGAATCGAACCCAGATCAACTGCTTGGGAAGTAGCTATGCTCACCACTATACCACCAGCAGGCACAGCAACTGATAAGATCACATACTAAACTTGATTTCAGCTGCAGTGCCAGCATGAGCAGTGGTGTCACCTGCAGGCGGTGATGGACCTTCGTTGCACCTAGTTGGGTGCTTCCCTAACATGTGATGGGTATTTGCCTCGCCTTTCTTGGTCTGGGTGAGCACAATTGCCATGAGGGTAACCACCAGGCTGTTGCCTGAGAATTTGGGGTAATGGTGGGATTAGGCAGCCTCAGAGGCATCCATGCATGCTGCCCCTGCTGTTTCCTGTCCATTTCCGTGGTGTTTCCATCATTTTCTGAGGTTTCCAGGTTTTCACCCAGCCTTCCCTAGGCAGAGCCTTGGTCCCCCGCAAAAATGCTCGAGTCTCCCATTGACTTCAATGGGGTTCGTTATTCGAAACGAGCACCCGAGCATCGGGAAAAGTTCGACTCGAATAACGAGCACCCGAGCATTTTAGTGCTCGCTCATCTCTAGTCACGAATGTGGAACATGCTGTAATTTGCTACTGATAACCTGCTGATAAATTTTGGTGCACCTTATTCCAGTTTTAAGACTGGCACAGTAGGCTGGTACAGTGTTAGTAAATGCCATTTTGTTTGTATTGCATAGATAACACAATCGAATTACATTTAATTATGGATCATCAATGATTATATAATTCCCCCCTTTATCATTTGATTTTTCTTGACAATAAATGAATTTTCAGGATGGAGTTTTTTTTTCCCAGAAATTCCCCTGAAACATAATGCTGTGAATGAAAGATTCAAGGGATTTCTAATGGCCTTCTCATGAAAACTGACAAAGAACAACATGTAGCCTATTGGTGACTCTAAAGAGTCCAAAAACTTCTCTATTTAAGCCCTTATGTACTGGATGAGTATAGACCTCTATATGCAACAGCAACTACTCCGTTGCTCACAGAGGCGCATTTGCATATATCAAACCTTCATTTTTGTCAGTAATGGCGGCACATATGAACTTTGGACCAACACGGCTGTCAAGCGCACATGCAACAGGTCAGCAAGTTTATAGATCAGAATCTCCTAAACAATGCCCTATACTGTTCATGAATCCACCATCAGGAGGACAACGAACAACAATGGTGTGCATGGCAGGATTGCAAGGAGAAAGTTGCTACTCTCCAAAAAACATTGCTGCCCATCTGCAGTTTGCCAAAGATCACCTGGACAATCCAGAAGGCTTTTGGAACAATTGGGGTCATTTATCAAACTGGTGGAATCTGATTCTATAGGCAACTGAGCCAGTTCTACTTTACACCAGTTCTAATAAATAGCCCTAAATGTTTTGTGGACTGATGAGACAAAAATAAAACTTCTTGGTTTAAAAGAGAATGTTTGGGGAAAGAAAAACTCAGTGTATAGCTGACACTCTGCTTGAAACGGCCGACATTGGTGCTGGCACCGATGTCAGCTGTTTAATCCCTTCCATGCCGCGGTCCATAGGGACCGCTGTATGGAAGGGGTTAACAGGGAGGGAGATCCCTCTCCCATCGGGTCGCTGCTGTGCCGTGGCAGCAACCCGATGCTTGGCTGGATCAGAGGGAAGGAGCTATACAGTGTAGTGCAGTGTATTATAGAACCATCAGACCCACTGGATCTTGAAGAACCAAGTGGGTCTGAGTCAAAAAAGTGTAAAAAAAAAAATAAAATAAAGTTTAAAAAAGTAAAATAAAAAAAATCCCATTTCCCCCCCCATATACGCACATTTGTAATTGGTTAAAAATGAAGAAAATACCCTAAACATATTAGGTATCGCCGCGTCCGTAACAACTAGCTCTATAAAAATCACATGACCCAACCCCTCAGGTGAACACCGTAAAAAAATAAAATAAAAACAGTGACAAAAAAGCAATTTTTTTTTTGTCACCTACTATCACAAAAATTACAACGCCAAGCCATCAAAAAGGCGTATGCCCCCCAAAATAGTACCAATCTCCTCATTCCGCAAAAAATGATCCCCTACCTGAGATAATCTCCCAAAAAATAAAAAAAACTACAGCTCTCAGACTATGGAGACACTAAAACATGTGGTGTGTGTTTTTGTTTTCAAAAATGTGTAAAACTTAAAAAAAGTATACATGTTAGGTATCGCCGTGTCCGTAACAACCTGCTCTACAAAAATCTCACATGACCTAACCCCTCAGGTGAACGCAATAAAAATGAATAAATAAAAGCTGTGCCAAAATTACCTCAGGTCACCTTGCCCCAAAAAGTGTAATAATGAATGATCAAAAAATCATATGTACCAATAAAAAATGTCAACTCTTCCTTCACAAAATGAGCTCCTACACACGACTATCGGCAGGAAAAAGAAAAAAGATATGGCATTCAGAAAATGGAGACACAAAAACATAATTTTTTTAAAAAAAGTGCTTTATTATGTAAAACCGAAACAAAGAAAGTAGACATATTTGATATCATTGTGTCCGTAAAAATCTGCCCTATAAAAATAGCACATGATCTAACCCGTCAGATGAACACTACAAAAAAAAAACTGTGCCAGAACACCCATTTTTGGTTACCTTGCCTAACAAAAAGCGTAATATAAAGCGATCAAAAATCGTACCACAAAATAGTATCAATGTCACCTTATCCCTTTAGTTTCCAAAATGCAGGCACTTTTTGGTTGTTTCTACTGAAGGGGTGCTTCAGGGGGGCTGCAAATGGGACGTGGTGTCTAAAAACCAGTCCAGCAAAATTTGCCCTCCAAATACCATCTGTCGCACCTTTTCTTCTGCGCCTTGCCGTGTGCCCATACAGTAGTTTACGACGACATGTGGGGTGTTTCTGTAAATCGCAGAATCAGGGTAAAAGTTTGAGTTTTGCTTGGCTATTAACCCTTGATGCGTTACAGGAAAAAATGGATTAAAATGGATAGTCTGCCAAAAAAGTGATTTAGAAATGTCATCTCCATTTTCTTTTTAAATCTTATGGAATACATAAAGGGTTAACAAAGTTTTTAAAAATCAGTTTTGAAAACCTTGAAGGGTGTAGTTTCTACACAGTGACTTCAGAACTGAACTGGTCCTTACAAACATGGTTTTGGAAAATTTCTTAAAAATAAAGAATTGCTTCTAAAATTCTAAGCCTTCTAACGTCCCCCAAAAGTAAAATTACATCTACAAAATGATGGCAACATTAAGTAGACATGTGGGAAATGTAAAGTAATAACTATTTTGTGAGGAATCGCTATCTGCTTTAAAAACAGAGAAATTCAAATTTTGAAAATTACCAATTTTTCCAAATTTTCTGTAAATTTTTGATTATTTTTTTTTATAAATAAAGGTGATTTATATTGACTCAAATTTACCACTGTCATGAAGTACAATGTGTCACGAGAAAACAATCTCCAAACTGCTTGGATAAGTAAATATATTCCAAAGCTATTACCATATAAAGTGACACATGACAGTTTTCCAAAATTTGGCCTGGTCCTTAAGGTGAAAAATGGCTGTCATGAAGGGGTTAAGTTCAAATTTGTGCTGAAGTATTAAATTCTGAAGGGTTTACAAACTTTCAAGCTTTATTGCACAGAGCCAAAATTTTGAAAGCTTTATGTCTTTACTTTAAATTGTTCCTGACACGGCATTAACTGCATCACCATACGATGAATGCCTTTTTGTTCCAACATAGTTATTCAATGTTCTTAAGTAGCGGTTGGTTATAAGCAGGCAGGGCTCATATTGGGGTAGGAATGTTGTCCTAATTAGGCTTTTCCTCTTTCCTTTTCTTCACTGTATAGTGTGTTTTTTTTTTTTTTTTTTTTTTTTTATTTGAGCTGTTTCTGACCTTGAGCTTAAACACATCATTGGTAGTTTTGTGGCCATTATAAGCCTTCAGTGTGTTTCTTTCTACGCAACTTGTTTGTGAAGTGCTAAAGTGTGACATGCCCTTCGAACTGTCAAGTTTCTGCACTTTGGCCTTTACGGAAAGTATACAAAATCTTCCTGTTTAGAGTTTTGTGTTCTGAAGAGTTTTTCTTCTTTCCTCTCTATACCCCCTCCAGATCTTAATGTTTTGTGATCCTAACGGCTTTGTTTGTTTCCCCTCTGGGGGTCTCTGCACCTTTGTATCCTTTTATGTTGGAATTGAAGGAAAACTCTTGTGATTTAGCCAGAAAAAGAGATAGAGGTTTCCATTCTGAGCACATCTTGCTATTGTTGATGAAAACCCTTCATGAAATCTGGAAGGGAAAGTTCTATAGAGAATAAAATGTTGACCTGTCGTGTCAGTTGTGTGTGTGTGTGTGTTGTGATGTGCCAAATTTATAGAGGCACAGGTATTTATTTGGTCATGCACTTCTTGTCAATCAAGCTGGCATAGATTTAAACTGTAACGTGAGACTTTCTGGTGCAAATGATGGTGAATTTTTTTGGACCATGGGAGGTCATGTGCCTTCTGGTAAGTCCCACCCACTTTTGCACCATTTTTGAAAAGGTGTAGAAACTGCAAATTGTAGTGCATGTACTGTGTACACCATAATTTGAGAGTCTCTTATGTAATAAAATGAGTGTAAAAAAAATAGATTAATTTGCTCCTGCCTAATGAGAGAATCTACTTAAAGGGGTTGTCCTAGGAAAAATATTCAGTTTTCAAACCAGCACCCGGATCTGAATACTTTTTCTAATCGCATGTAATTAAAATTTAAAATGTGTAATTGCTGGGGTACCCTTTGTCCGGCCAGCCACTGATTTGATATTGATGACCCTATCCGAAGATTGGGTCAAGAATAGTAATTTTGACAATGGGACCTTCAAAGTGCAAAATACTCACAACTGGTATCCGTATCTTGCGGACCACAAAATTGATACAGCCATGTGAATGTAGCCTAAATCGGATGTAAAGAATAGTACTGTTGGCCAATCAAATGCAAGTAAATGGAGGCCAAATATGGGGTAATAAGGTTTCTTCTGGCAGAAACATCAAGTTGATTTTTGTAGTCTTATAAAATCTAATGCAATGTTTCTCTCCTCCAGCAAAAAGGAAGACTGTCGAGTGCCACCTATTGGGGTTAAATTCCTTAGAAGTGAATGTCTAATTTTTTTAACAAAAAAAGGCAGACATGCAATACCTGCACACAGCTGTTTTGGGAGTCTGACCCCTTGTCCAGTGCAGAGTAGATGGTTATCCGATGGTGGGCCTTTATTCATTATGGAGAGAATTCTGGTTTGGCTTATATACTAGTCATGTTTCAAAACCTGTTTATAGGTCAGACATTGACTCATAGGGAAGCCTTCCCCAAATATATGGAACTAGAGACAGTTTTCCTTCTTTGCAGAACTACTTTGCAAGAATATAGAGTAAAACATGTCTGAAGGAAAAGGGAATACCTGATGTCAGAGTGAACCCTGTGTGGCAGTGGCGAAATGTGTCGCTACACCTAGGTGAGAAGACCCGTGGCCCTAATTTGGGGTGAAGGCATGCCTGCCCATGGAGCCAATGTGGATCATAACTGAAGTCCATATTAATGTAATAATGCACAAAGCCTTGTTCCTGGCTGGTGACGGTGATGCATCATTTATTATACATAAGATATTATTTACTCATTTATTTCAATGACACTCAGCCAGTGTTAGATAATTGGTATGATGAATTACTTCAATTATGTGGTCTAAGTGGTGTTGCTCCATTTTTTTTTTCCTGTGTACTCGTCATGGTTTTTATTAATTTATTTCGGTTTACGGATTTTTCAATAAAGTTGATTTTTGGTATATAAAAAGCCGTGGTCTTTGTAGGTGAATAAACGTAGTGGGAGCTTATACCGGTTTATTAATAGGCCTTACATAATACAAGGTTACATAATATTACGAGTTGTGATCTAGGAGGTGGTTGCATCAGATACTGCAAGGTATATTTGTTTGACAATTGGCTGGCAAGAGGACATGACTTGTGCTGGAGGTCTCTGCTTGCATTGAGGTTTAGAACAACAGATGTGATAAGGAAGTCTGTGGCTTGGCGGGTCTTCATAACCTGGATAGAACAGACCCCAAGGCACAGACCTTTCTTGGTCTCAGTTGAGCTTTTTTGAGATGGTAGGCGCAGGTTTTGTAGTGAGCGCACACTGTGGCCCAGAAGCTTTTGGTGCAGTTTGGGCTCCTAAAAGTAACCTGCCCATTCAACCAACCCACACCACTACACACAGGACTGGAAGTGGCATCCTGTATTATATTTGAGCAGGTGTTCCATTGGCGATTGGTAAAACTACAAAATTTCACCATTTTTTGGAAGAAAAGTTTTCTTAAAAAGTTGACTAAGGACTTTTTTTTTTTTTGTCTATGTTGTGACCTAAATTAACTGAAAGTTAATATTGGCTTTTATTTCTAGAAAACCAAGAGTCCTTCTAAATGATTCGGCAAGTAAAATAATGACATTACTTGTTTAGATAAAGCAAATTAGAAGCTGATGAAATGTCCCCTTTAAGCATTCTGCCAACAGTAACTTTAATTCATAACCACTGGGGCTTAACGTAGCCTCATATAGAATTTAATTGGGATGGTTTACTAGAATGCACAGTCAACCCTCCATAAATTCTTGTCATGACCAGCTTTACAAGTTTGTATAACCAGCCTTTATTGAAGTTTAATATGGTGAAGTTTATGGATAAATTACTGCTTGTACAATAACAATTAATTTTGCCATGCCAAAAAATAGACCAAAATAACTGAAAAAGGGTCTGAATGCCTCAATTGGGGTTTTAATTTTAGATTTTTAATAGCAACAAGGTGCAACTGAGGACTCTCATTACTTGCCGTTTTTGCTCACCTGGATCTGTGCTGGGAATGATATCAACACTTTTGGGATCTTAGGCTTCTTTCATTTGTGCGGTACAACTCTCCTGCAGGTTCTGACGATAATGGGATCTGGTGGAGATCTGGCTGCTACCTAGCAAATATGCCAGGATTTGACTGGACAAAAGCCATTACGTACAGTTTTGTTGTGTGTGTTTTTAAATTTTTTTGGGGGTCTGGCTGGATCCCATTATAGTCAATGGGGTCAGCGGGCATTGCGGTAAAATCTGGGTATGCTGGATTTAGAGAGTTCTGGCAGGCTATTCTCTGGCAGTTGGTGTCCACTCCACTTTGACAGGGCCAGGCATGATCACGTTTTCACTGCCTGGCCCTGTCAGTCACAGTGCAGAGGTCGCTGCAGTTGCAGAGAGAGCAGAGCCTCTAGGTGTAACGGCAACGCACCTGTTGCACCGAGTCTCATTTGCATATATTAAAACTTAATTTTTTTTCAGCAATCAGGACACATATGAACATGGGACCAACACAGATGCCTTCAGCTGCCAAGCGCACATGTAAAATGTCAGCCAGTTGCATAGGTACAAATCTACTGACAGAAGCAGGTTAATTCTATGTTGCACATTTTATTGACAGCAAGTAGATGACATCCTAAAATCTTAACCACTTTGTTGGTGCTGTAACTTTTTACTATGCAAATCTGCATCATTTTACAAAACAAGATTTGATTAATGTATGTACACAAGGCACATACAATTTTAAGTAAACTTCTCCCGCTCTAGCTAGTTCTGTCGGCTTGTTTGTTTCAGCTTTCTTGGTTTTGGATCCTGATAAAAAGACGTTGGTGTCTGTGTTGCATTCAGAAGCGGTAAAATTAGTGCACTGCCAGTTTGCCAACTATAACTGGAAGCAGAAACTCGCACCCATGTTAATCAAGTGTGCCATCAGTATGTGGTCAGAAAGGGATTTATCTATTTTTTTGTTTAAGGGGAAAAATAAATGCTGAAAGCATGATCCTTAACTGTACCAGAAATAAATATGTAAAGATGTTGAAAAAGAAAAAACATTTACGGTAATCATTGCGAAGTATCTGTTCCTAGCTGTTTGCCAGCCAAAGAGTTTAATCTGGTCCCTGGGAAAGAATGTAACTGCAGGCCTGAAAAGATCTTTTCTGCTTGTTAAGACAATAGCACAAAGGTCAGGCTTGCAATGTGCACTACAGGGTAATTTGCAATTCAATCTCTCGGTTCATTTTATGTCACAATTTGATACATGCAAAACATTTTTAATTGACTGCGTAATGCATCGTACAAGTTCAGGCTTCTTAATTTATAATTTATGGGGAATTACATTGGTTTATCTGTGTGTAAAAGTATTTTGTGTATTTTGAAATGTAATGCACATTATTTGCTATATAAGGTCAGTACACTGTGTGTGTGTGTGTGTATATGTATATGTATGTATATGTATGTGTGTGTGTATATATATATATATATATATATATATATATATATATATATATATAGTGTGTGTATATATACTTTTGGGAGAAAAAAAAAAAAAAAAAATTATATATATATTCATTCTCCCAAGAGTGAGTACACCTCACATTTTTGTAAATATTTTATTTCTTTTCATGGGGTAACACTGATATGACGCTTTGATACACTGTAAAGTACTTAGTAAGTGTACAGCTTGTACAACAGTGTACATTTCATGTGGCCTCAAAACACAACCGTTAATGTCTAAACTGCTGGCAACAAAAGTGAGTATACCCCTAAGTGAAAATGGCCAAATTGTGCCCAAAGTGTCAATAGTTTGTTTGGTCACCATTACTTTCCACCAGTGCCTTAACTCTCTTGGGCATGGAGTTCACTGGAGCTTCATAGGTTGCCACTGGAATTCTCTTCCACTCCATGATTACATCATGGAGGTGGTGGATGTTAGAGACCTTGTGCTCCTTCACCTTCCATTTGAGGATGCCCCACAGATGCTCAATAGGGTTTAGGTCTGGAGACATGCTTAACCAGTCCAGCACCTTTACCCTCAGTTTCTTTCGCAAGGCTGTGGTCGTCTTGGAGGTGTGTTTTGGGTCATTATCCGAAGGGAGGGGGATCATGGTCTGCTTCAGTATGTCACAGTGCATGTTGGCATTCATGGTTCCCTCAATGAACTGTAGATCCCCCACAGCCAGCAGCACTCGTGCAGCCCCAAACCATGATACTTCCACCATCCTGATTGGCTGTAGGCAAGACACACTTGTCTTTGTACTCCTCACCTGGTTGCCGCCACACACGCTTGACACCATCTGAACCAAAAACCTTTATCTTTGTCTCATCACACCACAGGACATGGTTCCAGTAGTCTAGACTAGATACACCTGCCCACACTGTAACACCACCTCCACCAAAGGCTTGTCTGGCGAGAACAGTGGCTGATACATAGAGCTCTCCTTGAAGTCTTTAACATTGTTGGTGGCTATCATTACTGATCAGTGTGAATTGACTTTCATCATTGACACTGAGGCCACTGGTCCCTCGTACAACATAGATGCTCCCTGGCCCACGCAAAAAAAATGGTGGTGTGGTCAGGTACCCTTGAAGGTCCTCTAGCCCACAGACGGCGTTGATGTAAATGGTTTCAAATGGTCTGACATGACCCTTGGGTGCCTTCCAACTCCCTTAAATGTGCCTGGAGTTGTGTGGCATTCATCAACCGGTTCCACAGGGTATTGTTCACAATTAAGTGGACATTAGTGTGGGATGTGGCAAAAGGATGTACACTTCTATGCCTTTCGGTGACTCTTCCAGTCTCTGTATCTCTGTTGCAACCTGCTGATAACACTCTGTGACACTCTAAGCTCAGTGTCCACTTCTGTCTGAGAAGCCTTGAATGGAAAGGTCCTGTTGATCAATTGTTAGGTGTCGTCTTGGTCTCATGATGTCAAAATGTGAACAGCATGAGGAGGAGGACTGTTTAAATACCAATTCTAATTGAACCATGAAATGTATTGGGTGATTCATGGATCAAACACATGTTGTGAATTTTGCTAATATAGATTATATTCATCTGTAAAAAGGGAACAGCAGTGTGCATCTTTGGGTCCAAACTAGGCTATCAAGATGTTTTTTAAAGATGTTATTGCACAAATATAAAGGCAATCTTGATTATTACACCATAATTTTAACTATATCAGTGTAAAAAAAAAAAAAAAAAAAAAAAACGCTCTGCAGTGTAATTTTCTCACTTTTTATTTTATTTTTCATCACTCATCCTTCTGCCTCTGATCTCTTCAGTTTCTATAGACAGGCAGCAGCTTGTCCCATGTGACCAATAAGCACCTGCATCTACCAGGAATGTACTGCAGTCTGTTCCTGCTAATCCTGTCCCCATAGTTGTCGAATCTTCTTTCTCCCTTGTATATAGTTCCTTTCACACAGTCCCAGTAATACCACTAATACATAACACTATATCATGTTGTGTACCCTCAATTTCCTTTTCCACTGCCTAGCTATCTTTCTGAGGACCGACCAGAAAAAGGTAGGAAGGAAAGACTGAGCTGTATAGTGCTGTGGACGCCATTGCAGCTTCCTACCCCGCTACTTTTACATTAGTGCGACTCAATGTAAAAGGTCTTACCAGACCGAAATGTCTGTACTACTTGTCACAATCAAGCAATGCAATACTGGGTGTAGTGCCCCAATAAATTTCACTACTTGTACAACACATTGAAGTATTAAATTCACTTTTTAAAAACCTTTTTGTTATGTTGAAACACTTTGGCACAATATATCCACATTTTGCATGGAGATCATTCCGAGTGTGTGGGATTCTCTTAATATTCATTGTCCAAAAAGACAACCTCAAAGACCAACCATGAACTATAAACAATCTGAAGTCTCTAATATATGACCTGCTTTACAATTTCTTGACCAAAATAATCCTTATGACCCTACTCTCAAGGCTGAAATATACAATCATGAAAATTTAATTATGGAAATATTGAGTTGCCAGCCAATTTCCTATTTAAGTTCCCGATTTAGTATTCATCTTGCTTTTGTGTCCTTGAAGCTATATCAATGATTGGCTATTTCGGAACAAATGCACTTATTTTATATGGCTTTCATAATGTGAAGATGGGGGAAAAAGCGAATGAATAAAAGGGCACATAAAGGAGTAATTTTGTGATGAAAGTCTTCAAACATCAACAGATTTACTTTAAAGGGGTTGTCTCATCTTGACTAATGGGGGCATATCGCTAGGATATGCCCCCATTGTCTTATAGGTGCGGGTCCCACCGTTGGGACCCGCACCTATATCGAGAACGGGGCCCCGCAAGGTGGTGGCTGGAGGACTCCGGTCCGGCCACCACCAAGCCGGCTCCCCATAGAAATGAATGGGAGCGCACCGCGCTTGCGCGGCCACCGCTCCTATTCATTTCTATGGAGCCGACGGAAATAGCCGAGCCAGCGCTCGGCTATCTTCGCCGGCCACATTGAAAATGAATGGAGGCGGCTGCGCATGCGCAGTGCGCCCCCGTTCGCTTTCGGGGCCCCGTTCTCGATATAGGTGCGGGTCCCAGCGGTGGGACCCGCACCTATAAGACAATGGGGGCATATCCTAGCGATATGCCCCCATTAGGCAAGATGAGACAACCCCTTTAAAAGAGGCAAACTGCATGGTACAAAAAAACCCAAACAACAAACGCTAATACGTTGAATGGGAACCCTACAGAGGTGTCCAGTGTCCCGCCCCCACACAGGAGGCAGAACTGAGAGAGCATGTAGAGGAGGATACGGTCAACATATCTATCTTTCACTCAAGGTTGGCTAGACAACTGACAATTTTCGAAATTCCTATTCATTGCTGGTGAGATTTTGTAAGCAGTACATAAGCAGTGAACACCATCCTTCGCTTTCCAGAGGAAATGTCGCCCATTAAAATTCAGTTAAAATAAGATCACACCATTTTTTTTTTCTAATACTTTATTTTCTGATTTCAGATTATTTTTTTTCATTCTATTTCCTGAACATGATTATGGGGGTTACCATCTTACTTGAGCTGTTCTTAGAGCAATTTTCTTAATGCTGTTATCAGTGCTCCAGATGGCGACCAAATGGCGACAAGACTTTTTAGAGAACTGTGTTTAATAAAAGTACAGCAGGCCTGTATTCTAGGGAGCTCCCGTACGGAGGCAGCAGTATGACATACCCGGCCTCAATAACAGGGCAACGCAGCAATTAACCCCTCAGGTGCGGCACCTGAGGGGTTACTTGCCGCAATCGCATGCCCTGCTATTGAGGCTGGGTATGTTATACCGCTGCCTCCTATACTTAATTTAATGTGCTTCATATTCATTGGTGGTGCAGTGCGCCCTTTCCCCAAAAGCCCACCCTCCCCCTCCCAATTATTAGTCTCAATGGTGGCGCAGTGGCCACAGGCAATCCCCACCCTTCCCCATCCTTCATTGGTGGCAGTGGTAGATTCCGATTGGAGCCCCAGCAGTGTAATCGTGGGACTCTAATCGCTTACCATGGCAACCAGGATGCTACTGAAGCCTTGGCTGCCATGGTAAGCTCCCTGCTGCTGTGTGCACAAAGCCCAGGGCAGCAGGGAGAGTGTGAGGTCCTATTCACCCTAATAGATCTTAGGGTGAATAGGACAAGAGTTCTAGCCCCAAAGGGGGCAAATAATGTAGTTAGTAAATAAAAAGTAAAAAAAAAAAAAAACAAAACACCAATATATAAAGTTTAAGGGCCCATTCACATGACCGTGTGAATGCAGGGCCGCATCTAATCCGCAATTTTGCAGAATAGATGCGGCCGCATTCCCTTCAATGGGCGGCGTGCGAACTTGCCGCGGCTCCACAAGAAATTACAAAACATGTCCTATTCTTGTCCGCAAAACAGTTCTTGCATAAACTGTAGGATTTCATGTTTTTTGTTTGAATATAGATATAATGGAAAATTTAAAAATAACAAATTACTTATAATATGGTACACATAAAAATGCGACTTAATAGGTCATTTTCTGATGGCACATTCCCTGTAAGTTCTTCTACATAACCAGATTCTCTACCATTTGCCACATCTGGCTAAAGAAGCAACTTTTGCATGGCCAGAGATCCTGCCTACTGAGCATGTATATGAAGACTAAAGTGTTACAAAAAATGTAGAAATAATTTTAGAATGAAACTATAAATTTTCTAGCTAAGATGTACATTGAGGAACTTGGAAAGGCAACATGTACAGAACATCTGCAGTTGGACCACTATTTTCTATGGGTCAGAGAAGGCAATTTCAATGAAATAGTAATGTCTCAGCTGCTTTAGAAATTTAAAAAATGCTTTAATATTTGTCATATTGATACTAATGAAAAGAATTTGTCAAGTGTTTATACATTTACAGGATATTTGAGTTATTACCAATGAAGCTTTATTTTGTCTTCTAGATGACCCACTAGACAATTTTACTTCAAGTTTGAATGCCACACCTTCGAATCTAACATCCCAAACAGTTATAAAGGGTAATGTGGTACCCTGCCCAGACCTTTGGGTATCTTTTTACTTATTTTATATTATAAACTATTTATTGTTACTCTTCATTTTGTTATTGGGTGTAATGCCATTTATACCTTTAAAGAGGACCTTTCATCACCTCTCACATGCCTGTTTTATTAGCTTCATGCATTCCCCATGTAATAACAATTCTGGAGCATCTATTCTTATGGCTCTATGTTGTGTCATTCCTTTTAATATTTCTACTGGAATTTATAAATTAATTGATAGCAGTCTGCAGTAAGAGTACAGAGGGGAGGTAACCAGTTGGGGGGGGGGGGGGGTGTCCCTGCACAGACTCACTCTATCCAATCAGTGCCTCTATTTTCAGCCTGTGCAGGTACACACCCCCAACTAGTTACCTCCCCTCTGTACCCTTACTGCAGACTGCTAGCAATTAATTTGTAACTTCTAGTAGAAATAATAAAGGAATGGCACAACATAGAGCCATAAGAATAGATGCTCCAGAAATGTTATTACATGGGGAATGCATGAAGCTATTAAAACAGGCATGTCAGGAGTGGTGAAAGGTCCTCTTTAATGTTATTGCATTCAGAGTCTGACCAGTGCATGTTACTGCCTGATTAAAAAGTTAATTCCTTTGTATAATCTTGCAAGAAATTTGCGTGGTAGGAAAAAAAGCAACAGTTTAATGATAAAGCTTTAAGTGATGTGCGTAGACTTTGTTATTCAGTAGCCTAGTAATTAAAAATTTAGCACATTGGATGACTACTTCAGAAATTTGAGGGAGTTGACTCCGAGTTGTAACAGCTTTCTGGTGTAAAAAGTTGCACATTTTGGTGCATTCTGGTTTTGTACAAAAATGTGCGCCTTTTTCCAATGGTCATGGCTTATCTGAGGAGGCAAAGACTCCCATGGGGCACCAGACTTGCTATAAGTTATGCCACAAACTGGCAACTCTAATTTTCATTTCCTGAAATGCACCCTTAAAGGGAGCCTGTCCTCAATTTTATGCTAAGTTCGCTGGTGGGTAGGAAGAGCAGGAGCTTATGAATAACTCTGACTCTTCTCAGGTAGATTTGACTCTTTTCAAGGCCTGGGCTGCAATGATTATGATGCTGGTTCTCAGCATCCACTAACTTTTAGCTCATAAGTGACACACCGCTGAAATTAGCATGTCTGTCACTACTTTATGCTGTTCTGAGTGAGGGCAGCATAAAGTTGATAAGTTCCCTTTACAACTTCTAAATATGACCTGGTATTTGAAACAACAGTCTTAATTCCCAATCAAAATTATGAACATTTTAAAATCGTATATACTCCAATGTTTTGGATTATTTTTAATATTGTGTAGGGACGGGGATGTGAAGCATTTTGTAATATTCTTAATTAGGGAAAGGTGTGTTTTTTATTTTTTTAATTTTTTACTAGAAAACCGGGTCTAAAGAGTTTCCTTTTCGTGTTGCAAAGTAGTCTGTCTTCAGCGTTCTACTAAATGCTGAAGATGACTCTGGAACATACAGACGCAGGATTCTAAGCCTGCCTCTTATCTTTCTGCCCCTACCTCCCTATATATGCCTTCTCCGCCTATGCCCCTGGCTCTGCCAACGCTGGCTGCACAGGATGTTACTCTCTATTCTTTGTACTTTTGTTAGTCAGTAGCTGTCAGTCCTGATAACTGTGCCCTGTTCTCCTTTCCTTTCCTTTTGCTCAGTAATTAACAGGGAAGAGAGAGGAGAACCAGACTGCCAGTGCTTAGTGCCGGCAGCAAGTATACAGGGACGTAGCACTGACGGTAAGTATACTAAATGCTGGCAGTCTCATTCTTCTCTCTCCTTCATTAGTTATTAAAAGCAGGGAGGAAACACTCATTTCTATGGAGCCATGCAAACATTCATATTTTATGTGGATCTATCTGGCTATTTTCAAATAGAGCAGGCCTTATTCTTGTCCAACTTGTGGATGACAGTAGCCCTTTCTATTGATGAGAGTGAGAAAAATATGGAATACATGAGGAAGGTATCCATATTTTGCTGATCTCTACCTTGCAAACCATATTCACTGCTAATAATTGTCTTTTGCAGTTTATTACTATTTGGCTAGCATCTACTTAAATACTTAAACTTTGTTCCATCTTTCTCCACAAGGTAGCTTGGATGCTGTGACTGCAAATCAATCCACTACTGAAAGCCCTCAACCACACGGGGAAAGAGTCCGCAGAGCTGCAACCTCAAGGACAGAGAGAATATGGCCTGGTGGAATCATCCCTTATATAATACAAGGCAACTTTACTGGTATGTGACACCTTGAAAATTATGTTGTGTCCTGTTGTCATAATTATATTTTATTTTATCATATACATATTAGTATGTTTGTTTTTTTTGTGAAACCCTGGGAGAGTGGTGCGGAGAGGATTGGGGTAGCTGTACTTACAGTGGCAGTCCTTGCTATATCGGGCTTTACAGTGAAAAAAGGTGCACAATTTCCAATCTTCGAGGCACACCCTGAATTTGGGGCTACTACCTGATGTTAGGTGGGGTGCCCTTGGTGTAGATTTTGATAGGATGGGGATCCTGAATCTTATTGCTCCCACCAATATGCAGAGAATTCTGTAACCACAATGTAGGTGTGTTAACTTTGTCTAACAAATACACAGCAGTCCTCCTTGTATGGCCGCTGAACTTTCTGCTGCTTTGAGTAAATCTTTTCCTCAAAGGCTGGCACATATGCTGTCACTCTGTTGCATTTGTAATCCACCTGGGAAGGAAGCCTCCCTGTTACGCTCTGGTCTTTGCTGCACACACATCCACAGCTCACACTAGACTGAAGTACTTCCTCCTAGAGAGAAAGTGGTGGTTCCAGCCCCACCTAGGAACAGTAGCTTAGGAACCTCCTGCTCTCAATATAGAACCAGTGGGTCACACAGTGACATTAACACTTGCAGTCCGGACACTGCACATGAATCTCATACAGATTTCTGAGAATAGAAAATGCCTGCACATGTAAACTAAGAATAAGCTAACAAGTTGCCTGAATGTGTGTGTGGTTTGTGTTTTTTTTTTTTTTTTTTTTTCTTCCTATACGGAATCACATTTTAATTTTATTTTACAGGCCACCAAAGAGCAATATTTAAACAAGCTATGAGACACTGGGAAAGATATACTTGTGTTACGTTTATAGAAAGAACTGATGAGGAAAGTTATATTGTATTTACTTACAGAACATGTGGGTAAGTATAAGGGTTATCGTGCTCTTAACTGTTGTAACTTTAAGTTATGATGCCTGTGAACAGTCGAATAGGGTAAAAACATTGTGGCAACAATACATTTTATGATGGATATCTGTCATATGGTATTCCATGGATACTGTCCAGTCTACATCAGGATAAATCCCCCACCCCAACGTATACTGCCATCTGTAAGGATTTGTGAACTGAGCAGAAATCCAAAGCAAAAGATTGAGCAATAGTCAGTTTGGTAATTATAATTGTTACACACTTTTGTGCTGCAACCTCGATTTTTGAAAAAGTGACTCCATGCTTCTCAGAAGTTGACATTCATATTTTCTTCTATTCAGAACAAAGAAATAGTTCCATCATAAGGCCAGTTTCAGAAGGGTGTGTCCACCTCGGGAACCACCCTCCATGTGGAAGCGTGACTTCACATTATAGCGCAGGGCAGTTTAATGATTTATAATGCTGTGTCTGTGCCCGATCTCTACTGCAATGATTTGTATTCACATGATGCCGTCAGTACTAAACATTACAGCAAGGTCAGGCAGAGACACACAGCATTATAAATCATTCTAATGCTCTGCGCTCATGTCACAGGAGCAGTCTCCATAACTTGGTCATGCTTTCAAATGGAGTGCGTTTATCCGCAGTGTACACAGTCGTCTAAAATAGTCTGTTGCCGAAGCTAAATTTAAAGAAACACCCTTCACTTTCTTAATGTCACTTTTTCAGAAGTTACTGTGAGCTTCTGATGTACGAATGTAATTTTTTTATCCACGTTAAAGGAACCCTAAGCTTAGAAATGAATGATAAGAGCTGTTTGTTAGACTGTAGGGTTGTCTGTATGTGGCTAAAACAAGTAAACTGTTGCATTGAATGGGGGCTTAACTAAAGGGGCTATCAACATCTGATCATGGGGGGGGGGGGTCAAACTTCTGGAATTTCCTCTTCTTGAAAAAGCTGCAGTGCCCAAGTGAGGATTGTGACATGGCCTCTGAGCATCTCAGTCCCCTGAGTGAATGGGATTAGGGCACTATGCTTGGTATGGTTTGAAGAGCACATGAATAATAAAGCTACTTCAAGCATCTGATAGGTGGGGGTGCCAAGAGTTGGACCCCCACCAATTAGATATTGATGACCTATTCTATGGATAATTTTTGGAAAACTCCATTTAAATATATTTGGACTCTACTACAGGTAGGACAAAGGAGGGGGCTTCAAATCTAGTCAGTTGTCTTACAGTCAGACACTGGAATGTGAGGAGGAATAGGCATGGCTGATCTTCTGGGACCCATAGAGATTTATTTATATTTATCATCAATGCCTCATTCTCGGTCCTGCTTTGCCTGGGCTGTTGCCCGGTTCCCAGAGGAATCCAGTTCTCACAAGACCAGGATATGGCTTGGTCCTGTGACCGCTGCTACCACTTGTGCAGCCTCAAGACAATTTTTGGTCCACTCCTAGGCAAGACAACCTCTTTAAAGGGGTTATCCAAAGTCTGAAACAGCCCCCCATGTGCCGGGCCCCTCACAGGTAATATACTTACCCTGCTCCCTCGGCCGCTGCTGCTTCTCCTTGCACACGGATGAAAACATCCAGTGTCGTAGTGGGAAGGAGGGTTAAAGCAGCCAATGGCGGGGGGAAGCAGCCAATGCTAGGGAGGCTCGTCCCCGTCTGCCATTGGCTGCTCCCCGACACCGGATGTTTCATCCATGTGCAGGCAGAACCAGCGGTGCGGGGACCAGGAGTGGAGCGGGTTAAGTATATTACCTATGAGGAGCCTGGCACATGGGGGGGGGGGGGGGGGTTCCGAATTTGGATAACCCCTTTAAGTATTCTGCTGTGGCGTGCTGTGTAAACCTGGCATGATTTGTAGGCAAGTAGTCATCTGAATCAGTCAGTGAACAATACTCATTGATCCACTGAGTTATTTAATAAAATGTATCTGTATAGACCCACCTGCTGTTCCTCATTTTTCTGTCCAATGAGGGGACATACATGCTCAGTCATATCCTTCATCTGCCTTCTGAGCTGTGATAGGAAGAGTGCTGCAGCAGAAAGAACAAGCCCCCTGAGCTGCCAGCTTGATATAAATCTAGCAGAGCAATGAATTGAGAGATCTCTGGATCCATGTGAGGGACAGGGCTGGTTGTAGCTTTCATAAGAGATTGGCATGTACTGTATGATGTCTGATTTTGTACATTAATGGGATAAACCATTTACTAGAAATCTCTTCAAACTAGCTAACCAAACAACATTTATGGTTCTGAGATCATGCAAACACAGTATTTGTCCACTCTTGATCACAAGCTCATTGAAACAGTTGATAATGGGGCTCCCAGAAGTTGGACCCCCACCAATCTGACATTGATGACCTGTCCTAAGGTTAGGTTTTCTGTATTGTCCTGGAAAACCTATTTAACATGTTCAACCAGTGAAAAAAGAAATTCCTAAATTAGCTGATTGACTTGTATCTAATGTCTTTTTGTATTTTGCTGACAATTGTATGTAGTTAATAATATATAATAGAAAACTAGGTCAGTTATAGAGGACAAGGCATACAATGATACTAAGGCACAAAATGTAGAAAATTATTTATAACTGTGTTTAAAATTTTTTAAGCTGCTGTTCATATGTAGGTCGACGAGGAGGAGGTCCTCAGGCTATATCCATAGGAAAGAACTGTGATAAGTTTGGCATTGTGGTCCATGAACTGGGACATGTGATTGGTTTTTGGCATGAACATACTCGTCCAGACAGAGATGAACATGTGACAATTGTAAGAGAAAACATACAGCAAGGTGAGCGAACCTCAGAATATTCTGAGCATCATGGTCTATATACTTATCCTCCCTGCAGGAAATGCAGGTTTCATCTGAAATGGAAGTATCTAGGAGCAACCATTGCTCAGCTGCTAAGTGTTGGGCCATACAAGCTGACATAATTGGAGCACCGAGAACTTGAAGGGTGTATAAATTCTCTGTAAGGCTTCATGCACACAGTAGTGTCCATATTTAATCTGCAAACAATGGATACCTTCCGCTTGCATCCTGTATTTTTCTCACAACCATTAATAGAAAGTTTAATTCTTGTCCACAAAATGGGGAAGGGAAGGACATGTTCTATAATTAGCAAAATGGCCACATGGATCCGCAAAGAACACAGATGTGTGCATGGCTCCATAGAAATAAATGGGACAGTGTGCTATCCGCAAAACAAAAAATGCAGATACAGAGTGGCCCGTGAAAAAGCAGCCTGCCTCCAGCGATAGTATGACAAGATGAACGAGCAGGTGGTTGTTTCTACTTGTGTTAGTTGGTTGTAGAACTATTCAAAGATGTCCAGGTAAATTACGGAATTCCCAGTTGATTTGAAGAAAACTAGGCTCACTATTCGTGTTCCTGACACTGCGCACCAAATGCCAATTTTCTGGTCGTGAAGTGGTGGTTCTTGAGTCAAATAGGGATTTTCAGCGGACCAGTACCTTGTATTCTGGGAATTTACATGACCTGATAAATGAAACTTTGTCCGTCATGAAGTCCAGCAATGGGTCCAAACGTCATTTGTGATGCACCAACTTGCTGAGACAGTCTTTGAGTTGATTTTTGGGGGCTACTTGCAATCCGCATGCACAACTTCGGCTGTCCTGATCAATGGAGGCCTTGATTTCTTCATGTTTGCAACAGCCAGTTTGATCCATTTCCAAACAGACTCTGAATACAACTTTTAGCTGGTGGTTTTGTTCCTGGGTACTTTCTGGCAAAAATTATTGCGTTTCGTTAATCAATCTGCTTCGCACATAGCCTTCCACAATCACTATTCGCTGTTCCAGGGAGGACACCATCTTTCTGACATCACTGGCCACTTTTATGAAACTGAATAATAAATCAGTCTTAGTTGCTCATAGGAACCAATCAGAGCTCAGCTTTCAGTTCCTACAGGGCTCCGAAAAAATTAAAGTGGAGCTCTGGTTGCTATGGACAACTAGGACAGATTTACTATTACAGAGTTTGATTTTGAGATATTGAAGGCAGTCTATTTCTTCGTGGGCCTCCCTGTAGCACACAGATGAGAAATACAGTCCTGTGCATGAAGTCTCCAGTCATCATTATCTATCAGACATTCATTGTACTTGCTCATTTTTTATGGAGATCTATGGAAAAGTAATGTCATACAGTTTTGGGCAGGGGGCAGCAACTTCCCACACTGAAGCTGTTGTGAAACTACAACTCCCATCATGTTTCATTCACTTTTGTGGGAATTTCAAGAAGAGCCGAGCAAGAGGACACACTGGGAGTTGTGGTTTCACAGCAGCTGGAGTGCTGAAGGTTGCAGATTGCTGGGAGTTTATTTTTCTAAAAAAAAAATTTAGATTGTTTCATATGGCATAACTATATTGGTATTTGTTTTTTAAAAATTTCTTTTTCATAGGTCAGGAATACAACTTCCTTAAGATGGAACCAGGAGAAGTGAATTCTTTGGGAGAGACATATGATTTTGACAGTATCATGCATTATGCCAGGAACACATTCTCAAGGTTGGAATCTAAGGTTATGTCTCTTAAGTTCTTCATAGAATTTGTTTTTTTTTTTCTGTTTGCCCTGTTAAAAGGCATGTGCCTATGACACTGGCTGAACTGTTACAAGTGCGCTTGGCAGCTGAAGACATCTGTGTTGGTCCCATGTTCAGATGTACATGCATTGCTGAGAAAAATAAAGTTTTGAAATATGCAAATGAGCCTCTAGGAGCAACAAGGAGGCAGAGGGTAATTTGCATATATTAAAACTTCATTATTTTTTTTTTTTTTTCAAAAACGCGGGCATATGTGAACATGGGAGCAACATGGATGCCTTCAATTGCCAAGTACACATGTAACAGGTCAGCCAGTTTCGTAGGTACAAATCTGCTAAATAATGCCCTTTAAGTGCCTCAGCTGTTTTTATGTATGTAATGTATAGTGTGCAATAATGTTTCCAGTGCATTTGTATTCTACCTGAGGGTTTTTACTTACTTTGCACTTCACATAGTGTCCTTTCCCTTCCATAATATAATAGTTCAGGTTTCACTGCAGTCAGCATTGCTCTTCTCTATGGATTCAGTATATTGAGATAACATCATCAAAGGTCCTTTAGCGTACGATTACTGCATTCCAAAGGTCCTTGATACTGGTATGTACAACATTTCTTGTACATTTCAGGCCAGCCTGGGCCCCCATAGATAGTCACACTGGGGACCCGGCCTGGCCTGAATAGTACTAGAAAAGACACTGCTCCTGGGCCCCTTCTCCCCTTGGGCCCCGAAGCAGCTGCTTCCCCTGTAGTTGCGCCACTGATTGAGATCTGATTCTGTGCTGCTCTGGAGTGGTGAGTCCTGTATAGAAAGATGAGTGGAAGATCTGAATTAACTTGTAGGCACATGTGTCTTTATTATATAGTGATTGGCTTTAATTGTTCAGTGTTGTTTCCACAAACTTTGCATAAGTCAGAAGAACAGTGGAATGTAAGAAATTGTGTAATATATCTTATTAGAGAAAAAAATGATTCTCTCCCTCCTAAACTAACATTCTTTGCTGAGCTCATCTTGAAAGACAAGAGCTGATGGATCACTGGAGGAACAGAGTTTTTGTTTGTTTTTTACTACCAATCGAAGACTAAGAGAAGGGAGAGGTGAGCTGCAGTGAGAAAGAAAAGGCAAAAAAAACCCAGCTTATTTAAAGAGACCGAGATAAACATGCTACCCATAGAAGTCTAAGGATGGGGAAGGAAGAATGCTGCTAGAGGGAGAACAATGTATTTTTCTCTGATTAGCTATATTACAAAGTTTCTTACATTCCCTTGTACTATTGATTTAAGACAGAGTTTCTTGAAACACTGACCGTTTACCTGACACTGCATGAATTTAAGGTACTGTCACAATGTACCCTAACCTTGTCAACTGGTTTTAGAAAAAATATTCTGTATCCGCCACAACCCAAGTTTTAATACTTGTCTGGACCTGACAATATACAGTACTTGTATATCACTAAGAGTATGGCCACACATTCATTTTTTTATGCAGTTTTGGAAGCCAAAATCAGGCGTGGATCATGGTTTTGGCATAAAAATACCCTGAAAGTGTGGCCTTAGATTTTTTGTTCGTCCTTTGTAGAAATGCATTTTATCAATGCAGGGAATATATTCTCCTAGAAGATATGGAGATCCTTTTGTATGGCAGAACTAAGGCCAAAATTTACCCCAAATGATGCATACAAGACAAGTTATCCAGAATTCCCCCTTTTGCCTTCTTAAAATAAAGGATATGCTTCCTAGGCTATGGAAACACAGCTGTGTAGCTTGGTAAGTGTAAACGATCGTAGATTTGCTTCATGCTGGGGTCAATTGTTAAATGGCCACAAATATAGAAGCAGAAACTGTAAACTGATCCCAAGAGGCAGCTGTAGGCAGGTCAAACATAATTTAGAAAATGAATGCAGAAGCACAAAATCCGCATGGTTAAAAGCCATATTCATTGTGTCTATCAATTGCAACAAACCAACTTAAGTTGACATAAGGCTGCTATCTGGTGACTGTTTTTTTTTTTATGAAGAATTCCTCCCAAAGCCGCATAATAAATTCTTAATCTCAGATGTTCTTATGACCTTTAAAAGGAGTTTGTTCATTACTGTTGTTGGCATTGCATTACTCTGTTACACAAGTACATATTGTAAACTATAGCAATCCTGGTACCACTGTTAAATGTGATATGTGACCACCTGGTAGTGTACTTAAGGAATATTTACAAGCTGTATGGTGTAAGAAAAAAAACAGAATTCATCCTACTCGTTTTCCTGGAGTAATGGCCTGTAAACTACAGACTTACAAAAGACTCTTGTTAGATATATAAGCTAATTTCACAGTTGCTTCCTAGTCATTTCTGTCTGGTTTATTTTATGCTTGTGGCTCAGTCACAATTTTTTCTGTATATACAAGCATTTTATCAGTAAACGGTAGCTCCACCAAAAATGGTTTGTGTATGAATTCAAGACCTATATCAATTAATGCCGCATAAGCGGGACCATGATCAAAATGGTTCTCCAGGCTACAATATTGATGACCTATCCTCTGGATAGGTCACCAGATTGGTGGGGGTCTGTCACCCAGTACCACCACAGATCAGTTGTTTCAGGCTGCTGTGGTGCCGGAAACTAACTGTATGGAACCACGAGGCTCCATACACTGTGTAATTTCCAAAGCATACGTACTGAAGCTCGGCTTCCATTCACCTAAATGTAAGATGACCTGCAGTATGTCGGACACCACACAGTGTATATAGTTGTCGGCTTCCAGCACTGTACACAGCATAGTTTCTGGCAATGCAGCAACCCGAAACAGCTGATCAGTGGTGGTGCCGGTGTTGGACCTTCACCAATCTGACAGGTCAGGGATCAGCAACCTCTGGCACTCAGGTGTTCTGAAGCTACAACTACTAGAATGCTACATTCACTTCTATGGGAGTTAGACAAACATCAGAGCATATTTGCATGCTGGGAGTTGTAGTTTCACAGCAGCTGGAGTGCCGAAGGTTGCTGATCCCTGAGATAGGTCATCAATATATGTAGCCTGGAGAAACCCTTTAATTTAAGCTGCTCTTAGCCTGGGCTGGTCTTTTTTTCCTTGCTGGGAGCTGCAAGGTGTCCATATACATTAACTGAACTGGTTGATTTCGATGGGACCAGCCAACCATCCTATGTGTATGTGGGGTGTCCTGACTCTCCACCCATCGAAATTGTGTGGAGTTCAGTAAGCCCAAACTTTTGTTCTCATGAGCTGCCAACAGAGGTTTTTGTCATTTTCGTATTAAAAACATATGCAAATTGTAAAACACAAAAAAAAAAGTTTGGACCATGTGTAAAATGTAAAGATATGTAAATAAAACCAGAACCCAATGATTTCCAAATCTTGTAGACCCAGATTTTATTCACAATAGAACATAGAACACAACAAAAGGCTGGAAAAGTGGTTCTAATAAAAAATAAAACCACTGGAGGAGCAATTTGTTAGTCTGGAGAAATTCATGTGCACAAGGGACAAGGTGACAGTCAATATTGGATGATCATGATGTACTGGCCCTCAGGTGACCCTGCATTAAAAACGGGCATGATTCTATACTTGGGTTACTGCTAAGGACCACTTCCAGAAATCAGAGTTCTCCGTACAATCCACAAATGCAAGTTAATTCTGTATAATGCAAAGAAAAATCCATACTGTATGTCAACACAATCAAGAAACGCCAGTCTTCTCTAGGTCAAAACTTATATAAAACAGACTGAGGCAAAATGCTAAACTGTTTTATGGAAACGACTAACCCCATGTCCTGCAGGTTTAAGAAGAGCAGGACGATCCAGCTCATCAGCGCACACTTCAAAAGCGTGCATCTCTGACTTTATGGGGTTGCATTAGTGTCTTTAGCGTGGGCACCTTACACATCTGGAAAGGCACTATCAGTGCTGAACATTATATAGACGTCTAAGAACAGCATATGCTCCCATCCAGACAACCTCTTTTTCAGGGAAGACCTTGCATAGTTCAGCAAGACAGTGCTTAACTAAATACTGCATCCATCGTAACAGCATGGCTTTGCAGAAGAATAGTCTGGATTCTCAACTGAACTGGCCTGTCTGCAGTCCAGACGTTTCACCAATAGAAAATATTTGGCGCATCGTGAAACGAAAAGTCCAGCAAAGAAGACCCAGCAGTCCTGGGCAGGCATGAGCGAACTTCAGTTTTAGAAGTTTGGGTTGTGGTTACCACAGAATTGCATTATGGATTCCGTTATGGTCCATGGTCATGGGATCCATAATGCAGTTCTGTGGTAACCCGAACTTCTAAAACAGAAGCTCATCCCTACCCAGGACAGCTGAGCAGTTACAAACCTACATCATCATTGCATTACATTTTTAATTTATTTACATTTTACAAAGTGTCCCGACTTTTTTGGAATTGGGTTGTACTTTTGTGGGAAAAGACATGTCGTGAATGCTCTTTACCACTGAACCAACTAATCAAGCATTGTAAAATGACAACTGCAACCACTCCAAAAAGTTACCTCTTAAACGACATGTTGGTGCCTTTGTAGTACTTTGAGCATTACTATTGAGGATACTTGTGTACTGAACTTCTAACTTTTGCTTAAAGCTTCCATGATAATCCTTTTCCAACTGAGAAGCGATGTGTTCTAAGTACTGTGAGCAAAGGCACTTTCAAGATGATGGAAATAATTTCCATATCTAACTGGTTCTGAGCTAGCTGGAAATGAAGCATTAGGGAAAGCTGGTAATTAAAGAGGGTGAAGTTGAATGCTTTGAGGGGGGAAAATATCCAGTTCCAGAATCCCAATGGAAAATAACCGCATTCTCTCAGCTGGATACCTTATAAAAATGACGTTGTATAGAAAGACACTTTCTTCTGCTGTAGATCCTTTTATGATCTTGTAGAGTCTCTGCACTTTGATTTTTATTTTTAATAAAAGAGCAAAACTCTTAAATCTAATCTGTGTAATCTCCAAGGAGATGAGGGTTCCAAAAGTTGCAATTCCTGGTGAATGGTTTTTATTTGAACAAAGAGTTTACCTAGCGTTGCAAGTCCAGTTTTGTCTACATACGTCTTTAGGAATTAGCAATTCATCAGCCGTCAACTGAAGAGCTCCTAAGAATGAAAGATATTAATCTTCCTATAACTTGAAAAGAGCTTTTGGAGATAAAAGAATCATCTCCAGGAATGACAAGTATGTCAGACTTGACCATGAATGAGCCATTGTACAGAGGTAGACACTATTTGAAGGAATTAAAAAGCTGAAGGAATAGGATAAAAATGAAGTCAATTTTGTAGGTAGCCTTTGTGGTAGTAGTATTTAGTTTGCACAGAACTGAAGTGAATACCAAACTGATCTGCCATTCATGCAGTAAGTGATTTAATGTGAGAGTTCTAGATCAGTTTGTGAATTTCCCCTATAAAGGGGATCTTTCGCCTCTCCAGACATGTTTTTAGCTAATACTTTGCATTTTTAATTGTAAAACAATTCAAGAGCTTTCTTTTCTGCATTGTTATTCCTCCTGAATATTAATGAAGAAATTAACAAATGCATGTTAAAATTCTCAGTTTTAAATGGGGTGTTTCGATGGACAGTCTGGTGGTCATCTCTGATGGGTTAATGTCCGAGTGTGTGAGGATCACCCTACGCCCCCCACCACTGCCACCTGGCAACATCCAGTTAAGGGAGCGATTTAGTGGTTATTTATCAGAGACCAGTGTTTTACACGGTCTTTGATTTCTCCTGCACTGTTGGAGGATGTGCTTTATGATGAGGCTCAGGCCTCGTCATAGATTAGGCACACCCTCTGCTGAAATTGCAGAGAAAGATACAAAACATCCTGCATGATAAGATAGCAGAAAGTGCAGATGTACATGGCTACATTTATAAAAGAAAAATCACAAAATAATACACTAATACAATAGATGCAAACATTATATATGGACTAAGGCTACTTTCACACTAGCGGCAGGCCTGATCCGGCAGGTGAAGGGTGCTGCCGGATCAGGACTGCCGCAGCTACATGTGTGGAGCCGGAACCGCTCTCCGGCCCCACACGTCACACAGTACATACACACACACACATAGACAAACAAATACACATACATACTTACATGCTCCCGGCAGGTCTTCGGAGCGCCGGAGTAGCAGGACGGCTCGCACAGGTGACTATTCCCCACAGCGCCCTCTGCTGGGCGCCTGGTGGAATTGTCATCTGTGCGCGCCGACCTGTCCCTCCGGCGCTCTGAAGACCTGCCGGGGAGCATGTAAGTATGTATGTGTATTTGTATGTGTATATGTCTGTTTATGTGTGTATGTGTAGCCGGATCCGTCATGAACTCCATTGAAAGTCAATGGAGGGCAGATCCGGTTACCATTGTGGTCACACCAGACGGATCCGCCCCCATTGACTTGCATTGGGGGTCATTCCGGATCCGTCTTGGCGCGGATGCCTGGACCGGAGAGCAAACCGCAGCATGCTGCGGTTTGTTCTCCGGTCCGAAGACGGAACGGAATGCTTTCAGGAGCATTCCGTTGTCTTCAGTTCAGTTTTGTCCCCATTGACAATGAATGGGGACAAAACTGAAGCGTTTTATTCCGGTATTGAGCCCCTATGACGGAACTCAATACCGGAATATATAAACGCTAGTGTGAAAGTAGCCTAAGCCCTCACTCTATGATAAAATCCAAGACTCTCAGCCGATATATTTTGATCAAAACACATCTGTGCCCGTCTACCAGCGCTAAGGTGGTCGCAGTCAGGCAGGTCCTACTCTAAACCTCTGTTGGTCTGTGTCTAGATTGAAGACTCCTGACTGGAGTAGATTTGTCATTTATACCAGCATTGAGGGCCTAAATTTAGGCATTCGGGTGTTTAAAAAGTTGCAAGATAGGGCTGTGTGACTTTTTTTTTTTTGCCAAAAATTGTCATAGAGAGTTATAAAATCTTTTTGTCTTTAATAGTTTTGAATGAATTGTTTTATTTTGAAATCTATATCTCACAGCACTATTCGTGCTATGCGACTGCTTGCTGAAGGATTTGTAGAACCTATGCTTGAGTGAATAGCAACACATTTATATTGTACTTTGCACTTCCCCTTTTGTAGTTGTCTGTGGATTTCATGTCTATATGGTGTCTCCTATTGAGTTTTAGCAGTTTATTTCAGTGTGCTTTGGTCCAGTGATTAAATGGGTTGTATCATCAATGGTACTAAGGCGAGATGAAACTATGTCCTGGCCCCAGGTAGCCGGGAAACAGCAGATCAGGCCAGTGCTCCCCTGTTTCTGTAGCTGCCATTGCGGTGCACGTGAGCTGCCACTGCTCACCACTTCTGTCAACAGCAAGCTGTGCTGTTTACAGGTTATCATCAGGCCACTCAACTGTTTCCTGGCCATCTGATGGGCAGGGCTTGGTCTCTTCTTATAGTTGGTAAGGTTTAAAAAAGATACAAGTCCATCAATTTCAACCAAGGGATGGGTGGATATGTGAATTTTAAAAAAAGGGAGTGATTGTGATGGAGACAACCCCTTTAAAGGAGATCTGTCACATCATATGAGTGCATTAAGCTAAAAGTATGGCTGTGTTCAATAAAGTACCTTGTTTACTGCTGTAGTCTTTATTCTTTTTTTCTGACTTTGTTTTTATATCATTTCCGTTTTTCTAATATGTAAATTTCAAGTGAAGGAGCCCAGAGGGGCGTTACTACCGATAAACTGAGACCAGTAACGCCCCCCTCCTGTGCCCAGCCCGCCTTCATACTTGTATAATTCACTCCTCTTCAGGGCTTGAGTAACGGCCACATTTGCATACGCATCCGCCCCCCTCAGCATTGGCACGGCAGCTCTAAAAAGTACACCTCTAGCTGTCCTCCGAAATCTCGTGCAGGCGCAGTACCGCCCGCTGCCTCCTGTCAGCAGAGGAGAGCGGCAGGCAGCTGAAGGTGTAGTTTTTAGAGCTGCCGTGCCAATGCTGAGGGGGGCGGAGGCCAAGTATGCAAATGTGGCCGTTACTCAAGCCCTGAAGAGGAGTGAATTATACAAGTAGGTAGTCTGATCCTGTGGTTGCCATTTCTTCTATCTGATCTGTTTTCTTGCTGACCTAGGGATTGTTTGTAGTCTGTTACCATGGAGATTCAGGAAACTTCTCATCAAGAGTATTTGCAACATTTCTTCATTTTTATTATCAATGCATTGGGCGCAGTATTGGTTGCAAAGGTGCACATAGTCATTAAAGTGGTTATCCCATGGATTAAAAAAAATATCTGGAGCAATACACACCGTCATTGTATATCTATCGGTGCAAAAGATGCTGCTTTTCAGTGTCATTTTCATCAGTTGCTCCAGCTCTCTGCAGTCTTATCCACCTTTCTTGTTTCTTTACTTTCTGTGGCTGGGTAGCAGCTAGACTCGAGCGGAGTTAGTTTAGGATGCTTAATCCAAAGTCGCTTTGTTTAAAACCTCGGCATAATACTGTACGGAGATTCGTCTCTGTACAGTATTAGAATGTATGGGCTCCAACAAGCTGACATTAGTTATTCACGGAGACGGATCTCCGTACAGTATTCTGAAATTTTGAACGAAGAAACTTTGGATTAAGCATCAGAAGCTTGCTTTGCTCAACTCCTAGTAATGGCTCATTAAAAGTGGCGATCAAGCACCTGCATCTCCCAGGAGTGTCATGTAGTCGGTTTGCTCACTCTTTCCTCCCCTGTGTAGAAAGTTGCCCCTCACACTCAGACCCAGTGAATCCACAAATAAATAGCAACATGGAATGCAATGCAATTTCAAATTCTTTCTCCACTGTCCAGTCGGTGGAGCAATAGTGCTGCCCTCCTTGTACTAAAGGCATCATTTGGGTATTTCAAAATAGTTGCTTGCATGTGCAAGGGAGCCACAGACATTGACTGACTCCCTTTAAGTGTCCTGGGCTGGAATAAGAAATAAAAAAAAATATAAATACTTCAACAATATAAACTTTGTTTAGAAAATGTTCTGCAACATATTTCTTTCTGTCAATAGGGGTTTATACTATGACACAATTCGTCCTCGACAACCACTCAGCCAAATTCAGAATATTGGACAGCGCATGCGGCTCAGCCGAGGAGATATAGCACAGGCAAAGAAGTTATATAAATGCCCAGGTAATGTCTGAGCTTTCACATCAATTTTTTAAGTTTGTAACTTTGGAATAATCTAAACTATAATCCAAAATAAGTAGTCTATTGTTCTTTTTGTAGATCTGGCAATATACTGTAATATTGCTACATTCATTATAATATGGGCACAAGGTATAGGCTTCAGTTAGAAGTTGTCACTCTCCATTCTTTAGAGGGACAGTTTTTCTTGAGGCTTATTACGCCATCTAGAACAGCTTTGCTCCCCTAAAACATTTAATGCAATAAACATATAATTTTTCTTTTTAGCATGTGGGGAAACGTTAATGGAGTCAAGTGGCAATTTCTCTGCTCCTGGTTATCCAAGTGGTTACCCATCTTACACCCATTGCATATGGAGAATATCTGTAACACCTGGAGAAAAGGTACTTAAAAGTAATAACCATAAAGCCTAAAGCGACTGCTATAGCCTCTCTATCTCCAACAACATGGCAGGAAACAACTTGGAGGAGGATTCGGTCAGAGGGAGATCTCAGCAACACAAAGTTCTGTTGGCTGAGAGAAGGAGTGGACCCTGAACTTTCTACCCTAGTATCCCCACCAGTTTGGACCAGGTCTCCTGTCACAATTTTTAGTCCATGTACAGTGAATTTATGAAGACAGGCGCTTTCTGCGCTGGTCTTGATATCCCCTGCGCTGGTCTTGATATCCCCTGCGCTGGTCTTGATATCCCCTGCGCTGGTCTTGATATCCCCTGCGCTGGTCTTGATATCCCCTGCGCTGGTCTTGATATCCCCTGCGCTGGTCTTGATATCCCCTGCGCTGGTCTTGATATCCCCTGCGCTGGTCTTGATATCCCCTGCGCTGGTCTTGATATCCCCTGCGCTGCTGAAGGATGCACCTAATTTATTACCAGGTGAAAGCCTTATCCTAGTTAGGCGCATCCTTCAGCAGGCCGTGTGCCTAAATAGAAATCTTCTGTAGATTTCTGACGTCGTTTGTGAAGTACAACTGGTGTAAACAATGATAAATTTGTTTCTGGCGTTAGGCACGGCCCTACGTGGTGAGGGCAGCGAAGAGGCACATCCGACAGCTTGTGACTTTTTTTTTTTTTAATCACTTTTCTGGTGCAAGGGAGATGATAAATCTCCACCTATAGTTTTAGCCGCTCACATATGTTCCTTCTGTTAGGGGACTGAATGGTAATAACTAGAGCAACTATTGCTCCCCTTTCTACACCCGTAATCTGACTGATTTGTGATATACTGTACATATGGTACTTTGGTTAAAGGGGTTGTCTGGGCTTTTACTATTTATGACCTATCCTCAGGATAGGTCATCAATATGAGTTCGGCAGGGAGCCGACACCCGGCATCCTGCCGATCAGCTGTATGAGGAGATGCAGTGCACACATGCCATCTCCCGTCTCTCTTCCTGCTCACCACTTCTGTCTGTGGCAAAGACCATAGACTGCAGCAGTGGACAGGAATGAGAAACTGCATGTGCGCGCTGTCTCCTCAAACAATTGATAGGCGGAGTGCCAGGTGTCAGACCCCTGCTGATCTGATATTAATGACCTATCCTGAGGATTGGTCATCAATATAAAAAGCCTGGACAACCCTTTTAATTCCCTCAATCTTATATTAGTTATTTACATGTGTGTTTAAAGAGCTATGGGGAGATTTATCAAACTGGTGTAAAGGAAAACTGGCTTAGTTGCCCATAGCAACCATTGAAATTTCAACTTTCATTTTTCAGAGCTTTTGAAATTGAAAACTGGTTTCTAAGGGCAACTAAGCCAGTTTTCCTTTACATCAGTTTAATAAATCTCCCTTAAAGTTTTATTTCTTAATGGTTTCATTATATGTGGTTCTAGATAGTCCTAAATTTCACAGAAATGGACCTCTTTAAAAGTCGACTGTGCTGGTATGACTATATTGAAATACGAGATGGATATTGGAGGAAGGCGCCCTTATTAGGTAGGTTACTTGTCTAGACATACCTCTACATTGTATAGTGATGATTTTTTGTGCTATGCTACTTTCAAGAAAGCTCTATGTACTTTTTAGGCCACTCGGTGAATCTTGGACATGTGATGGTCGTGGTCTCCATGGACAGTGCACGTATCCATTGACTTTGAGTGTGTTCACATATCAGTGGTTTTGACACCACGGAAACATGCCCTGTTTGTGTCCATGATTATGGATTCCTTACGCACATAGTCTATGGGTCCATAAAAATCATCTCTTGTTGTTGGTCCACAGTTTTCACTGATCTTTGCTGGAGTATGCTCTGGAAATTAATTTTCAGCCTAGTGGTGTACGTGAAATATGGATGACACACTGAGAGCAGAAAACAGCCACATGGATTTTTCACATATGGACCGCTGACATCTTGTCCCGGTCATCAGACATGAGGTGTGAAAGAGACCTTTGGGGCTTATTCAGACAGCCGTGTGTGTTTTGTGCTTTGCATATTGCGTATCTGCAAAATGTGGCCTGTAATAGAAAATTCCTATTCTTGTCCCCAATTGCGTACAAGAATAGGACTTGCTCTTTATTTATTTTTTTGCGGGGCCGCTGAACAGAACAACGGATGTGGGCAGCACATTGTTGTGCTGTTCATATCTTTTGCGGCCCCGTTGAAATGAATGGGTCTGCACCTGTTCCGCAAAATTGCGGAAGGAATGTTAAACCTTTCATACGGTCATGTGAATGAGCCCTTAACCTGACATACTATCTTTTATAAAGTAAGTAATGCATTAACTTTCACCTCATGAGTGACTAATATTTGAAATCCACTTCTAACTTCAGAAGTGGGGGAAAAAGATCATATAATGCTATTTCTAAAAAAAAAAATGAAAAAAGTAACACATTAAAATAAAAATAAATGTGCTGTCAGTATTGAGTATTTGCAACAAGATTGATACATTTTTGTATTCTTGTAACTGGTTTTACATGATATTGTTTTCACTGTTGGGGTACGTTCACACATGACAGGAAAAAAAATTGAGGATTTTGCTGCAAATTCCGTGGCAAAATATTCATACAAAGGGTAAAAATCCATTGTGAAAATCCACAGAAAGAATTGATATGCGGTGGATTTAAAATCTGCCCAGTTTCCATGCTGATGATTTTACTCAGCATGAGGATGAGATGTGTCAAATGTTTAACAGGCTGAGGATTTTCCACCCACATATACCGTATATCGACAGCGAAATCCAAAGTGCGGAGGTAGCCATAGAGGTAAATGTCAGCCTTTAAAGATCGTTCACTCGCACTGTGAAGGTAATTCGACTTGGTGGTCCGACTGTGAGAATCCTTGAGGGAGATTTCATTGCTTTATTCTCTTAAAGGGGTTCTCCACAGTATAGTCTTCCCTCAGGAGGCATAGTCGTGCTGCCCTCTATAGAGTGGAAACAGCTGCTTTACCGTAATGTCATTGGCTATGGCAGTGTTCCTCAACTCCAGTCCTCAATGCCCAGGTCAGGTTTTCAGGATTTCCTTAGTATTCAGCAGGTGATGTAGTTGGTGTCAGTGCATCAGGAGTTACTACAGGTGATCATTCTGTGGGATATTCTCAAATCATGACTGGTAGGTGGCCCCTGAGGACTGGAGTTGGGGAACACTGGGCTATGGTATAATTGGCAAGATTTTGATGCCCGACCATGTAACACTAAAGTTGGTTTTGTAGCTCTTGTTAAATATTAAAAGGAAGAAAAAAAGATTACATTTTGTTTTACAATAAATATCATTTATACACTGCAACCAGAATACAGTTCATATAGATGTGACATTGGTACCAAGTTGGAGAAATGTTCAAGACAATCCTGGTGCTACTAACGAACAATATTACATTAGCCACCAATAAAGGGGAGCCCGAGGCAGGGGAGCTAAGAGCAGAGGCGTAGCTAAAGGCTCATGGGCCCCGGTGCAAGAGTTCAGTTTGGGCCCCCCTTCACTCAGTGCTTTTTGGTGTGTGGCAGGGAAGCACAAAGCCTTCCTGCTGCCTGAGGCAAAAATTGAAATGGCAGCCCCCATGCCAAATTCTTGACCTAACCCCTTCCCTCCATCCAGAGATGTAACTTGACCAGCATGCACTTTCTATAATACTGGTGTCTTCTTATGCACCACAAGGGTCTTTGGGCTCCTGGGCCCGGTAGCGACTGCTACCTCTGCACCCCCTATAGCTACGCCCCTGTCTGAGAGCCACATGTGGCTACCAAGCACTGATTACAAGGATAAAAAATGCATTCACGAATTAGCAGAGATCTACATTTGTTGCATAGTTCTTGATTGCTACCTATTTCAGCTAATGAAGACTTAGGGGGGAGATCCAAAGTCAAGAGTGGACCATAACGGTAGAGAAACTACGTGTATTAAGTGCAGATACGACTTCTCCGCTTTTTTCAATCCCCTTGTGGTTTTGGCTTCAAAAACTGCATCAAGAACCTGAATGTGTGGCAGCACCTTTAGGATTCCAGAAATGGCTAATATATACATGTGTTGTGTGTTAACTGCTCATTTTTTTTACATTAGGTAGATTATGTGGGGATCGTATACCAGAACCAATAGAATCATCTGATAGCAGGCTATGGATTGAATTTAGAAGTAGCAGTAATATCCTGGGTAAAGGATTCCATGCTGTTTATGAAGGTTTGTGACTTTTTCAATTGTGTTTGATCTACTACAAAAAATACAGTCACGAATGTTATTACAAGTTGTAAAGATTTACTCCTGCACAGACCGTCCACCGGCTGTAGCTGGGGTCCCTTACATATCGGGCTATGTTTCCAGACGAAAAAAAAGAAATCTTTCTTTTTACTTCTTTTTAACTGTCCACCCCAGCTTAAAAAGATCACACTCGCCGGCTCCTTTCCACTTTGTTCCAGCTCCCTTGGTTCTTGGCTTTGTTCAGCAGTCTTCTGTTCCCCATCCTATGAATGGATGGACGAGGTTGTATGTGCCACTGCTGCCAATGACTAAGCTCAGCAGTGACGTGTCCTCAACTGGCATGTGACAGTCGTGACGTACCACGGAGTCATTATCTGCAACGGTGCACCACAGGATGAGAACTGCTAAAGGAAGCCAGAACAGATTGGTGGGGCACTGGTGAGCTGAGGTACAGCTGAGGTTGAAACCTGGGCAACCCCTTTAAAGAAACAGTACTACTAGGAAGAATCCTAGCAATATGCCCTGTTAGGGCATGGACCTCATAGATGGGGGGAATCCTCTCCTCCTAATATATTAGAGCTGGGAGTAACTAATAATTAGTTGCTCTTTATCTGGCAGACTTGGGCCACTTGTGTATAAAAAGCCGTTCTGAATGGCTGCCGTTTACCCGGTGCGGCCACCCCAGAGAGCATGTTCAGTCTTCAGATCTGGAGCAATTGTCTGATCTCTGTAGCATCTCTAAGATTAAAGGGGTTGCCTAGGGTCAAACAGCTCCTTTAATTCTTGTACGTTAGATGGTAGCTATGGTGGCTTGTTTCTTGTTTGTTATACCGGCTGCGACTATAATAAAACAGTTCACAAGTTTGGATCAGGTCATCAAGCAGGACCAGATGTACGTCTTGTGATTATAGCCTACTTCATTTCATCTTCTAGCTAAATGTGGAGGCCACATAAAAAAGGATATTGGTCAGATTCAGTCTCCTAACTATCCAGATGATTATCGACCTGACAGACAATGTGAATGGAAAATTACAGTCTCAGAAGGATTTGTGGTTGGCCTTTCTTTCCAAACTTTTGAGGTAAGACACTTTAGGCTGGGTTCAGATGGCCGTTCTGATTTTCATCTGCAGAACACCAGAACACAGACTTATGTCCAGATAGTGTCTGGGTGCATGGTGTGTGTGTGTGTGTGTGTGTGTGTGTGTGTGGTGTTGTGTGTGTTTTTTTTTTTTTTTTTTTTTTTGTGTGTTTAAAAAAGAGCATAGCCTTAGACCAGGGATGCCCAACCCATGGCCCTCCAGCTGTTGCAAAACTACAACTCCCAGCATGACTGGACAGCCTACAGCTATTAGGGCATGCTGGGAGTTGTAGTTTTGCAACAGCTGGAGGGCCGCAGGTTGAGCATGCCTGCCTTAGAGGGATATTCCACTTCCAGATGTATTGTATGTAATGATGAAATGAGAACGGATCAACAATATATTTGTTTAATAACTGAAACCACAAAGTATCACATTCTTCTTTTTTCCCTAATCTGTTTTTATTTTCAGATTATTAGATTTTCATTTTTTTTCCTGCATCTTGCCCTTGTAAAGTAGCTACTCTGCTCTTTTAGCAGTAGTTCATAGATCTGCTTTGCTATAGCAACATGGACATAGAAAACTGGTTTATTAAGCTGGGGTTATTTTCTGGGCATGCTCTGTGACCTGTACAAGGAGGGGGAGGGGTTCAGCGGAGAGCATCAACTATTGTCAATGGTGTGATTATTTATTGTAATCCTTCCAGTGATGATAGTGAAGTGACTGCTGAGAAGGGAATTCTTTAGAAACAGCAAGTGCCGGCTTTTTATGAGGCTCAGTGGTCAGTATGAAAACTGCAAGATTTCAGGATTATTCTAAAGGGACACTTCCATCACAAATTGTTTATCACTTATTAACAACCTATATGTCAATCTTCTATTCAATTCTTTTCATTTAAAAATGGATGGATTTTTTTCTGGATATACGGTAATTTAAGTCACGGCATGTATTCTACTTTCTGTCCTCTCTCTGTAGCTTCCTCTTTATTGGTACGGCAGGCAGTCTCTCAAATTTTTTATTCAGGCCATCTTTGTGACTAGAGAAAGCCCTCTCCCCCGTAGTGACGCATAAACCATTACACTAATCAATGTACTGCTCTTCTGTGAGCATCTTTAGCTAAGCCTATACAATGAAGCTCTCACTGTTATCCCAACTCTACACCTACTATTGTCATGAGGATTACAATCCCCTCAATAATATCTCACCCTCACAGCAGCAGAGAATGGATTACCCATCTATTTAGGAGTCTTATCTGCTACAGAACAACAGTATTTCATTCTCCGTGGAATAGTTCTAAAAAGAAAAACCAAAAATGATAAAAAAACATTTCTATGAATATTGAGTTTAAAACCCATTTCTCATGGAATTTTTCATTTAGTACATAATTAATTTTTTTTTAAATATAAGTAACTTGTACAAAATGGCGGCTCACTGGTATTCCAGTATGGATTGTGGGTGCTGTAGCTAAAATTGGCTGTCCGAATAACCAACTAGCCGAGGTATAGAAATGTAAAGCTGGCACTCTCTCACCAGCTTTACATCTCTATACCTTTTTAAAAATGTATGATCTGAAACTAGATAATTTTTAACAATATGGCGTCTTTAGAGGAAATCCGTTATGTGACAACACAGGCAGGGTAAAATACCAAGAGGCTCCCTAGACAACAGTGTGGGAGAAGCTGTTGGGGTGCCCCCTGGTTTGGGCACTGTGAAGCTCATGACTGGTTATTGAAATCCGAGGTAGAAGTGCTACCTGTACTACCATCAGATTACAGCTTCCATACTTTGTGTGCTGGTTGGAAAATGAAGCTGTAATATGATTGTTTGGTTTTGGCCAACTTCTTCAGAAGTTGGTCGGGGAGCCATGTCTATAAATTCAAAAATATAGCATTACATGAATGCCATTTACCATATTTTTTGCTTTATAAGATGAGACACACCCCAGATTTTAGAGTAGGAAAAGAAGAAAAAAATATTTTTGATCAGATCCTCATATCAGACCTCAGATCAGCCCTTTCAGATCCCCCCCCCCCCATCAGACCTCAGATCAGCCCACTCAGCCCCCATATCAGCCCCATCAGACGTCAGATCAGCCTACTCAGCACCCATATCAGCCCACTCAGTCCCATAAGAATAAAATAAAAAAGCTCTCACCTCTCCTGCGCTGCGGCTCCGCTCCGGGTTCGGCGCTCCTCTGTCTTCTGCTGGCGCTGCACTGTCACCTGATTGCGCGCACTACATCCTGGAGCTGTACGAGGTCAGGACAGTGCAGCGCTGACAGAAGACAGAGGAGCGCCGGACCAGGAGCGGAGCTCCAGTGCAGGAGGGTGGGTATGTTTCCCCGCTCTCGGCACCTAATGCATACTAGTGAGCGCTTCCATAATGGAAGCGTTCACTAGTATTCGCTTTATAAGACTCAATTTTGCATTTTTCCTCTTACTTTTGGGGGGAAAAAGTGTGTCTTATGAAGCGAAAAAATACGGTAAGTAAATAACAATCCAAATAATGCATGGATGTGTTGGGCCTCCCAGAGGGGGCTCCAGAGTACAAAACCACCAGATAGGGTATGGGTAGGGGTTGTTGTCATGAGACAACTGCTTTATATACCGTATATTTGTTCGAAGACCTCAAAGGATCTTGATTCATGACTGGTTACTGAAGATGAAGTAACAACAAAGATGAATTGCTCTGGCATTGTTTTTACGATGGTCTATATACAGTATTATACACTTGGACGGTAAAGTCGGACAATGAATATATTATGCAATCCTGTACATTATTCTATCACAAATATAATCTTTATTCAAGTATCAAGAGACAATATTTAAAATCTATTGCATAAAAGAAGGAGCAATGATAAAAAACAGCGCCATCCCTGAATCACTGGATAAATAACATCATAAGACCCTGATTGAACAACAAGGAGAGTAACAAGTAATGCACCTACTCTAAACAGTTGTGAATGAGCCCCATCAGCCTTATAATTGTCACAACATAAGAATAGGAAAGATACATAACACTACTGCAAAAATGCAAGACCAGTTGTCCTATACCTGTATCATGTAGTACGTGACCCAGGGATGGCGCTACCCCCGACGCGCGTTTCGGCGTGCCTTCGTCCAGGGGGACGCCCTGGACGAAGGCACGCCGAAACGCGCGTCGGGGGTAGCGCCATCCCTGGGTCACGTACTACATGATACAGGTATAGGACAACTGGTCTTGCATTTTTGCAGTAGTGTTATGTATCTTTCCTATTCTTATGTTGTGACAATTATAAGGCTGATGGGGCTCATTCACAACTGTTTAGAGTAGGTGCATTACTTGTTACTCTCGTTGTTCAATCAGGGTCTTATGATGTTATTTATCCAGTGATTCAGGGATGGCGCTGTTTTTTATCATTGCTCCTTCTTTTATGCAATAGATTTTAAATATTGTCTCTTGATACTTGAATAAAGATTATATTTGTGATAGAATAATGTACAGGATTGCTCATTTTTTGTCTACCTCGTGGACATTTGCTTTTTCTTTGTAGTTGTTGTGAGCCTGTACGGTGTTACTTTATTTTTGCCAGTGACGACCATATGCATATGCTGCAATTTATTTGCTTATCGGGGGCCGCGCTGGGGGCTGATTTTTGGTGTTTCAATGAATATATTATGTTGACTGCTACAATTTCTTTCCCCTAGTTTGAAGCGCATGACAATTGCTTATATGATCACCTGCAAATACGTGATGGTCCATCAGAAGATAGTCCCCTTATTGGGCAGTTCTGTGGCTATGAGAAGCCTGATGACATAAAATCTACCTCAAATAATATTTGGATAAAATTTTTCTCTGATTCTTCAGTCAATAAAGCTGGATTTTCCGCTAACTTCTTTAAAGGTAGTTTTTTTTTTTTTTTCTTTCCAACTTAAGGATGTATGATGCATAGGGCTAGCTCCTGTGACTTGTAAAGTGGATGTCTTCTTCTGATATGGGCCTAAATCTTCTTGCATTGTCAACCTCATCATGAATACCCAGGGGCGTAGCTAAAGGCTCATGGGCCCTGGTGCAAGAGTTCAGCTTGGGCCCCCCTTCCCTCAGTGCTCTGTGTCTTCTTATGTGGCACAAGGGTTTTTGGGCCCCCTCAGGCTCCTGGGCCCGGTAGCGACTGCTACCTCTGCACCCCCTATAGCTACGCCCCTGTGACTACCCCTTTCCACAGTTCCGTATACAGGCCGCAAATAAGACACTGAAAACATTTGTGTGCGTGAGCCCTTACACTGTACCAATTCAGATCAATGGGATATCCATGTAAAGCAGGATAGATCTTCTAGAGGGAGAGACTGTGTAGTTGGTCTCCACTCTGGCCAAGAGACGACGGTCCTGAACAGAAGAAACCCCCCCCCCCCCCCCAATAACTATAGTAGTCGCTCTAGAAAATGTCATACAATTAGATGAATCCCATGTCTTTATATCTTTATATATAATATATATAACCATTTTTTTTTTAATTTTTTTGAAAAGAGATTGATGAGTGTGCCAGACCAGATAATGGAGGTTGTGCCCAGCGCTGTGTTAATACATTGGGAAGTTACAGATGTGTCTGTGACCCAGGGTATGAACTGACTCCGGATAAGAAAAGCTGTGAAGGTAGGTAGATCACAAAGATGTATTTAAAAAAATCCTTGAAGGGGTTTTCCAAATATATTAGTGTGTCTCATATAAAGCCTCATGCACACAGCTGTGCCTCATCTTTGTTGCGCAAACAACCTATTCACAAAAAACATATCTTCTGTGTGCGTTTTTTTTTTTTTCTCCCATCGATAGAAAGGACTATACTTGTCTATAAAAATAGGCCTTGTTCTATAACCTGCGGGTTAGCCTCAGGGATCTTCAAAAAATGTGTGCACGGCCTAATAAGAATGAATGGGTCAATGTCTGTCTGCAAGAAAAATAAATTGCAGGTAGCACACAGAAGAAAAATCCAGTAGTGTGCATGAGGCCTAAGAAATAGTTTTTATTGTTTTTAAAGAGAATTTGTAATAAAAGACACAGTTATTAGGGATGAACGAAGCGAGCTTCGGATCCTAGATCCAAAGTTGCTTCGCTCAAAACTTCGGTTTAATGCTGTACGGAGATCAGTCTGTCAGTATGGCCTCCGACGAGGCAAAGTGAGTTATTCCCCAAATCCCACAAGACTTTGGTGAATAGCTTTTGGTATTTTGATTCTTAAACAAATACAATTTTAAAACTTGGATCCGAAGTCTACTTCACTTCCAAGGTACCAGTCGGAACAGAAGCCGACTTATACCGAATACTGAAGTTATTAACCAAAGTCTCACAAGAATAACTGACTTCACCTCGTCGGAGGCCATACATTTTAATTCTGTACAGAGACGGATCTCCGTACAGCATTAAACCGAAGTTTTGAGCAAAGCAACTTCGGATCTAGGGTCCAAAGCTCGCTTTGTTCATTCCTAGTTGCTATAATCAAAATCATTACACAGAAATTCTTGAATTTTTTTTTTTTTTCTCTCCCGTAGTTGCATGTGGCGGTGTTATCACAAAGCTGGATGGGACTATCACTAGCCCTGGTTGGCCTAATGAATACCCCACTAATAAAAACTGTGTGTGGCAGGTGGTGGCTCCAGCACAGTACAGAATATCTCTACAGTTTGAATACTTTGAACTTGAAGGCAATGATGTAAGTGCAGTAGACACAAAATATAAATGCTGTATTTAACCCCTGCATTGAAATCATTATAGCATTATGGTAATAGCTCATAGCATACAGTACTCATTCATCTACAGTATGTTATGTTTATGTAGGAGTAGATCTACAAGAACAGTGATATCTGTCTTTACTTTGGCTTCTTCAGGTTTGTAAATACGATTATGTGGAAGTTCGCAGTGTACTCAAGACTGATACCAAACTACATGGAAAATATTGTGGCTCGGAGAAACCAGAAGTGGTAACTTCACAGGGCAATACTATCCGACTGGAATTTAAATCTGACAACACTGTGTCAAAAAGAGGATTTAAAGTCAACTTCTTTTCTGGTAAGAAGACTGGTTTCTTCTGTATGATGAGCTTTAGGACGGGCTTTGATTTAGAAAGTGTCCCAATGTTGTGATCTTACTCATTTAAAGAGGATCTTTCGCCAGTTTGTACCTCGTACTGTAGTCCAAGTTCAGGAGACGCCATCTCCCTAATTTTTTTTCATGATCCGCTCCTCCATGGCACACTTGTGCACCCTGTTTGTTTTTTGGAGCCTGAGATTGCTAATTGATAGCATCAGTACATGGAGGAAGAGACATCAGCTTTTCTCGGTGGGAGTCGTCTTCTCCCTGGCTGTGACACGGTCCAAATGCAGCAGACCACTTCACAGCCAGGGAGAAGGAGAGCTGTTCTTGTGAGATTTGGTAAATCTTATGAGAGCAGGCTATATAAGCGAATACAGCAAGTACCATGCTCGCTTACATGGGCTGTTCTCGTGAGATTTCACAGACAGGGAGAAGGAAACGAGCACTGAGAAAAGCTGATGTCTCCTTGTACTGATGCTATTAATTGGCATATCAGGAGCCAAAACCAGATGGGAGATCTCCTGAACATGGACTACAGTAAGGTATTGCTTTTATAAAGTAAAAACTAGTGAATTGTCCTCTTAACCCTTTCGCTGCCAGCGCCATAGCGATAGGCAAACATGGAGCCCGTTCGCACGTGCAGCGGGTGTCATGACCGGTAGGTCTCTGTTGTTTTAAAACAGCAAAGACTTGCTGCTAATTACCGCCACTGCCAAGAATGCCAGAATTTAAAGCCTTTAGATGCTAAGATCACGGCATCTAAAGTGTCAAAAACACTGAAGCTCACGCTTCCGGTGTCTCTTCAGTGAGCCCCAGGACATTCAAATCAATTACTGGCATCCTCATTGGCCACAGAGGATGCCAGTAATTGATTTGAATGTCCTGGGGCTCACTGAAGAGACCCAGAATATTCAAACTGCAATTCTTATTTTGGCCACCAATGGTATGCCAGCATAAGAAATGAGCAATAGAAAGTAATAAACTCATTTTAAAAATACATGATTGTTCAAAATTAAAAAATAGATTTTATAGGTTCATATGAGCTTCAAAATCATTACAAAAAATTAAACCCCCCCCTTTCTGTAGAATAAAAAAAATACCTAAGTAACAAAATATATAAACATCATGGGTATCACTGTGAACGAAAACGCCAATACTATTAAAATATAAAAATATTGTTCCAATGCGGCGAATGCTGTATGATGGGGGGAAAAAAAGGTCAAAATGACCAATTTGCCATTTTTTTTCATTGCTTCTCTTACCCCAAAAAAGTAATAAAATGTGATGGTCTCACACACTCCAAAATGGTTTCAATAAAAACTACAGATTGTCCCGCAAAAAGAGCCCCCACACGGCTCAGTAGATATAACTATAAAAAAGTTATGGGGGCCAGAATATGGTGAAATTTTATTTTTACACTATTTAGACATAAAAAAACCCTATACATATGTGGTATCATTGTAATCGTACTGACCCAGAGAATGAAGGGCATGGGTCAGTTTTGTTGCAAATGAAACGCCGTGGAAACAAAACACACAAAACGTTTTTTGTTTTGTTTTTTACCTCCCCAATTCCACCCCATTTGGATTTTTTTTTTACTGCTTCCCACTACATTGTATAGTTAATGGTGGCATTTGAACTTGTCCCGCATAAAATAAGCCCTCATACAGCTATGTGAACGGAAATATAAAAAAATTATGGCTCAGGGAAGATGGGGAAGAAATGAGTGAAAGGCTTAAAGCTCAATCTGCTTTCCCGTACAGATAAGGACGAGTGCTCGAAGGAGAACGGGGGCTGTCAGCATGAGTGCCTCAACACTTTAGGCAGCTATGTGTGCCAGTGCAAAAATGGCTACACGCTCCATGAAAATGGACATGACTGTAAAGAGGGTAAGAAAGTCCAATGACTTCGTGAAGAAGTCATCACCTTTATCATTAGATTGCATTTGTACTTGGGAAATGCTGAACAAAAATACACAATAATTGGTATCAACATGCACTGTATTAGGGGGCTCCGCCACAAAGTCAGTTAAAAATGCTGGACCAAATAGTACAGCATGACTGGTTTTCTAATGGAAGTCTGACAGATTCTGTTGTAATCGGTAGTGTCTGTCAGGTGCAGTTGTTTCTGTCATTTGATGGAAACGCTGCTTCTGATAATTTCATTGTTCTGCTTCTAAAACAGAACGATTGAGATATGAACATAGCTTAAGGGAGTTATCCAACAGACCTCCCAGAGTGGGCAACCCATGGAGATGATCATAGGATGGGGTGGGGAGGACACATGACTACTGCCGCCGCAGTCATGTGTTCCTCTTGTGTTACAGCAATGGATATTGTTTTCAGAGCTGCAGGTAGGGCAAGAGTTTGCCCAGGAATGACACACCCTGAATCCAGCAACGGGGACCAGGTGTGTATGGTCACCACGTAGGTTGGCCACTATTAGTCTTGGATACCCCTCTGAGCATTGCTGTATGGTACTGACTGTGGAAGCCAAGGGCACTCTTCAGATTTCAACAGTTCCTACGTAGTATGCAACATGGACCCTGGGAGGTCTGGCTATAGGTCATTGAGCAGAATTATCAAAGTGCCTAAGGGAGAACTATGGAGAAAAGATTTATAATTCTTCTAGAGATGAGTGAACATGCTCGTAACGAGCACTAAAGCGCTCGGCTCCCCTGCGCTCCGACGGAAGCAGATGCCTGCGCCCATGCGAGCGCAGGGGAGCCGAGTGCTACAGTGCTCGTTACGAGCACGTTCACGCATCTCTAAATTCTTCTCTTTTGAAGCTCATTTCCCATTTTTACTTAAAGGGGTATTCCCATCTCACAAATGTAACTTGTATTGTTAGATATAGCCATACCAATATTATTACTACTAGAATGTATTTATATAAAAAGTACCGTTTAGAAGATTTGGCTAGTTGTATATCCATTGTCCCACACACATCAGTCAGGACGTTGCCCCTAGTTACGGCCACCACGGCCATGTAGTAGTGGTGGTCGGCTTACTCTTGTTCAAACCCGCTCTGAAGTAACTGCTGTATTGTGAATGCACATTACGTGAGCATGCGGAGACACATCTTAGGCCCCTTTCACACGAGCGGCACTGATCCAGTCCCCGTGCATTCCGGAAAATCCGCATGCAATCTCAGTCAGTTTTGACTGCAATTGCGTACGTTCGTTCAGTTTTTTCCGCGCGGGTGCAATGCGTTTTGATGCGTTTTTCACGCGCGTGATAAAAAACAATGTTTACAAACAACATCTCTTAGCAACCATCAGTGAATCACGCATTGCATCCTCACTTGCGTGCGGATGCAATGCGTGATTCACGCAGACCCATTCACTCCAATGGGGCCAGGGCTGCGTGAAAAACAGAATATAGAGCATGCTGCGATTTTCAAGCAACGGCGATCTGATGCTTGAAAAACATCGCTCATGTGAAAAGACCCATTGAAATAAGTCGGGATTCAGTGCGGGTGCAATGCGTTCGGGGCCTTAGGGTTGTAGCATTTATGTTTGCGCTTCCAAAACTCAGAGAAACGGATCCTGTTCCAAGATCAATTCATCTCTATGGAACAGGATCCGTTTATAAAGTCTGCGTTGTGGACAGATCCTGACCATTGCGTTTTGAACTGGCAGCGTCCAAAATGCAAATGTGAAAGTATCCCAAGATGTGTCTGCGCATGCTCATGCAATGTGTGTTCACAATACAGCATTTACCTCAGAGCAGGTTTGAAACGGAGCAAGCCGGCCACCACTACTACATGCCCGCGGTGGCCGTAACTAGGGGCAACAGCCTGACTGATGTGTGTGGGACAATGGATATACAAATAGGCAAATCTTCTAAATGTTACATTTTATGTAAATACATTCTATTAGTAATAATATTGGTGTGGCTATATCTAACTATACAAACTACATTTGTGAGATGGGAATACCCCTTTAAGTGCATAAACCACTAGACCACAAAAGCACCTTTTATACAAAGCAGAATAGTTTCAATCTGTCGTGTCCAATCTAATTCCCAGGATTCAACAGGATTTGGGCTTAGTTCCCAACTGATGTTTGGTCAGTAATTTCCATCAGTGATCTTTAACCAAAACTAGGAGTGGAGGCTACACAAAAATAAGGTGTAATGGATAGATTTCCTACTGTTCTGTGTTTTTGAGGTGTACCTGGTTTTGGCTCACAATGACTGATGGAAATCGCTGATCAAGCACTGACCAAATTACTGAAGTGTGAACTAGGCCCTATTCCGTTGAAAGTAAGGCCTCTTTCACACTTGCGGCAGCACGGATCCGTGCTGCCTCAGGTACACGTGTGGGGCCGGAACCGCGCTCCGGCCCCACACATGTAAGACACTGTGTTGAGGAGGGGGGGGTTAAACTTACCTTTCCCTGCAGCTCTCGACCTGTCCCAGCGACTATGAGGAATACGGCGCGCACAGTGGTAAGTTTCACCACAGCGCCACCTGCTGGAGGGAGGAGGGCGCTGACAGGGAAAAGGTAAAGGGATGGATCTGTCATGAACTCCATTAAAAGTCAATGGAGGACAGATCCGTTTACTATTGTGTAACACCGAACGGATCCGTCCCCATTGACTTGCATTGGGAGACATTCCGGATCAGTCTTGGTGCGGATGCCCAGACCGGAGAGCAAACCCGCAGCATGTTGCGGTTTGCTCTCCGGTCTGGAGACTGAAGAGAACTGAACGGAATGCTTTTAGGAGCATTCAGTTCTCTTTAGTTCAGTTTTGTTCCCATTGACAATGAATGGGAGCAAAACTGAAGCTTTTTTTTTCCGGTATTGAGCCCCTATGACGGAACTCAATACCGGAAAAATAAAACTCTAGTGTGAAAGTAGCCTAACTCTACGTGAAATGAGTCAACTGTTTCATTGCAGTGTGTGACTTAGTATCCAAATGCTTTGAAGAAAACAAAATTAATATCTGTGGGGAAAATGTAGAGATGAGGAACTGGTTCTTAAAGGGAGTTTGTCAACTTCAAAATGGTTTCCAAGTAAGCATACTTCCATCTAGGGTTCCTGTCACCATCGCTCCACGAGTGCCTCCAACTATCACCTCATCCTGTTCCTCACGTTACAGTCCTTGAGATTCCAATAGCAAAGGCGCAGGTGAAGACAGGTGCACAAAAAACCTTATTTGTAAAAAATAAAGTAGATTTTCACAAGAAATTTATGGTTATGTTTCGGGGCACCTACCCTACATGGCAGTAAGCTTACTTTGAAATTGATTTTGGAGGTGACAGACTCCCTTTATGTAATTCCCATGGAAGTGAATTTGAACTTGAGAACGAAGATACCATGTTGTGATAAGGCTATGTTCACACTTGTGCTGTGCCTTCCGTTTATAACGTATTAATTGAATAATGGATACGAATAACACCTAATGGACCCCATTGATTTACAGTGGAGTCGGTTATGACAGAAGAAATTCTGTATGATTACAAATTAACATTTTAAAAGTATCTTATCAGGTCTCCTAGGAGACAGTAATTAGTCTTGATTAGCCCTCATGGACAACCCTTTTAATGCATTTTGTGTTTAGCATAATGTTATTAGATTAAATTTATTACCATTTATAACTCGTCATCAATTTACATCCAGCTGGCTGTGAACACAGATTCTTAAGTGCAGAAGGAACAGTTTCAAGCCCCAACTATCCTGATAAGTACCCCAGTCGAAAAGAGTGCACCTGGGAGATCTCCACCACAGCAGGTCACAGAGTCAAACTTGTAAGTACAAGTCCTGACAAAGGTTTATTAAAGGAGATTGATATTGATCACGTTTCCTTAGGATAGGCAGTGTCCGATCACCTCTTTGCTCTCTGGAATCAGGATCCAGATCGCTCCATTCAAAAGGGGGAATACAGCCCCCATTCTCACTGGTTGGACCCCCCACCAAATTGGAAAATACTCCCTATTGACTGCATAGGGAATATGGTGTTGTAATGGGACAACCCCAGGGTTATCCCATGTCAAACATCTACAGGATATGCCAGAAATATCTGATAGACACAGATCCCAACATCTGTAAAGAGAGCCCCCAGCCTGCTCCCACCTGTATGAGTCAACCAGACATAATTGATGTGCATCAAGGAGGAACTTGTATAATTGATACTTATCTTTTGACAGGAGCATGCATACTTGCCAACATTTCAGTTGGTAAAATTGGGGCATATAAGCCCTGCCTCTGGGGAGCCAGCCTGTAAACACCACTTGGGGGGGGAGTTTGTGTTAGCCCCACCCATTTTTGGCCCAGGACAGCGTGAATTTGCTGGGACTGTATCTGGAAATCGGGGACAATCCCACCAAATTCACCAAATTGGCAACAATGGGTATGAAACCCCCAAACTGTCCTCTTCTGGGTAAACCTATTTGTTGTCTTAATCTAAATGCCACCTATGATACAGTATTACAGCTCAGGGCCATAGGCAACCCAAGAGCTGTGTTATTTTGTGTTTGCTCCCTCAGAGCTTTCCCTTATGCCTTGAATGTTCCATATCCTCTGTATATTCAGGGCTGACATCACTTACTGTAGCTCCTATAACCGTCCACTGATTTTACTTCCTTTCCTAATAATTTTTACACTTCCAGGTGTTTAATGACTTTGAAATTGAATTGCACCAGGAATGTGCCTATGACCACCTTGAGCTGTATGACGGACCAAACGGCAAATCCCCAATTCTAGGCCGATTTTGTGGCAGCAGTAAACCCGAACCTATTATTGCATCCACAAATCATATGTTTCTGCGCTTTTATTCTGATGCATCAGTGCAGAGGAAAGGGTTTCAAGCCAAGTACAGCACAGGTAGGTGACTGAACATGCGTTGTATACACTGAAGGCCTTTAGGACACAGGCTTTATTATGGCCATGTACAAGCTTCTGTAATATGGCACCTGATTTCATATGGAGATGTGTTCATATACTGTACCGGGAATTCTGGATTAATAGCAAGGAGTAGAGAATGGTCATAGAGAGCATCTGTTGTGCTGGAAGCCAAGTCCTGTCCTGCACTACACAGAGTCCATTGCCTTAAAAAGGAATTGTGTAATACTTAACTTACCCTGTGGAGGCGCTGTAGGGAAACTGAACAGTTAGGCTCCATTCACACAACCGTATGTATTCCGTGTCCGTATAAAAACGGAACGGAAGACATACGGAAAGTCTTCCGTAGTGTTCCGTAATTTTGCGGACCCATTGACTTTAATGGGGCTACGGACGTGTTTTGCGGCCAAGTATAGGACATGTTTCCTTTTTTTGCGGGAGAACTTCCGTAATATGCGGAATGCACACGGTGTGCATTCCGCATTTTATTTTTTTTTCTCCTATGGAAAAATGAATGGGTCCGTATGGTTCTGCATCTTATCCGCAAAAATGCGGATAAGATACGGAAATGAACATATGGTCGTGTGAATGGGGCCTTATTGTCAGGTTTTTCCACAGCTCATTGCTGTTGCTTTCCAATAGAAGTGAATAGGTGATTAAGGGACCCCCATGCTTTTGAATGGTGACCAGTCAGACCCAAGTGATCATACATGTATTGCCTTGCCTGTGGATTAGATGATAAACCACCTTATTTTCCAAAAAACACTAAATTTTTTGTGTTCAAACCCTTTTATGAACATATTTTAAGTGAATGACTAGTAATGTACCTGCACACAGCAGATAGGTCGCCATCCTCGCGGTAATGCCGCCGAAAAGGGCAGAAGAAATCAGTGATGTTCTAGAAGTAGGAACAATGTCTGGAAGTAATCTTCTATATTGTGTTTCTTTGCATGATCTATAGAATGTGGAGGACGATTGAAAGCTGAGATCCAAACCAAAGATCTCTTTTCACATGCCCAGTACGGTGATAATATTTACCCAGTACAAGCCAACTGTGACTGGGTCATTGTAGCAGAAGATGGCTATGGAGTAGAACTGATCTTTGAGACCTTTGAAATGGAGGAAGAATCAGACTGTGGTTATGACTACATGGAGATATATGATGGTTATGACAGTACTGCTCCGCGACTAGCTAGATATTGTGGCTCTGGGGTAAGTCTTCCAGATTTCTGTGAATTCCTTTTTTTTTTTTTTTTATTATTATTATTATTATTATTATTATTATTATTATTATTATTATTATTATTATTATTATTATTATTATTATTATTATTATTAGAAATGTTTCAAGTACTGTGATATTTGATTAGCATGTATGTGAAAGCTTCACTTCTGTGGGCTATCTGTGCTGAATGCCAGACAATATAAACGATGTCAAACTCATGGCCCTCCAGCTATTGCAAAACTACAACTTCCATCATGCTCAAACAGCCTACAGCTATCAGGGCACGCTGGGAGTTGTAATTTTGCAACAGCTGGGGGGCCACGAGTTTGACATCCCTGATATAGACCCTAATTTCTATGGTACATATACCCCCGGGGTTAGACACCATGAGGATAACTTGTTACGGCCTGCACTCCAGAATTTTGGCTTCAAAAAGTTGCTTAATAGGTGCTTTGCGACTTTTTGCACTCTTACCCCACTAATTCCAGTTTTGAAAAATGAGTGAGGGAGAGGGTGTGGTTAGCTATGTGGAATAATGTTTCATCTACAACAAGATGTGATTTTCCTGTAGTAATCTCTACAAGTTATAAAATGGCTGCACAACCCCTTTAAATTATAAATAGAATGGAAGGGCATAACAAAGTTAAAAAAGAGAACCCCACAACATTAGTTTCTCACTGATCTTCCATTGTCCCCGTTCCGGCACATATTCCTATCTGGCCTCTGCATCGTGGTCCCTTTCAGCTCACATGAAATGCTGATGTGTTTACCTCTGTGGCCAGTGATTGGCCAAATGGTAATTTTCTGCAAAGACCAGTGGGGACCTGGTAAGCATTGTAGCTGGAAAACAGAAAGGACATCTATAATGTGAGAATAGCTTTATTTTTCTTTGTTTTGTTTTAGATTTCTTTAGATTGTGACTGAATTGCAGGCAGCTTGCAGGAAAGGTACAGTTGGGTATAACCAATTCGGGAAGGGGGGTGTGTTCATGACAACTGCAACACTGATTGGACAGAGCCAGATTCACTTGCTATTGGTAACACCCAGCAGTCCCTTTACTGCTGTTAGGTTTTTTTTTTTTTTGTTTTTTTTTTGTAAACTTCTAGCAGGAATAATACAGGAATGGCACAAACAAGAGCCATAAGAATGGAGAATGCAAGTAGTTACTAAAACAGACACGTCTGGAGAGGTGACAGGTCCTGTTTAAGGCTACTTTCACACTAGTGTTTTTGCTGGATCCAGCAGGGTTCAGTGAGAACGCCTTTGTTACTGATAATACAACCATCTGTATCCGTTATGAACTGATCTGTCTCCATTGACTTGCATTGTGGGTCATAACGGATCTGTACAAACTGACAATACGAGCATTAGAGAAACCAAAGTCTATAGTGTAGTAGAAGCTTGGCTAGGGAAATCAGTAATAATGTCCAGCCGAAAACTACACAACTAGGACACCAGAGACTGATAAAGGGGTTGTCCAGTATCTGAAGATCCACCTGTTATAAAGAACTGGTAAGTACTTACCTGGCAGATCTAGCGTGGCTACTCTTCTTTCTTAGACTGAGCTCTGTTTACCCAGCTCTCAGCAGTGACATCACAACATATGGCCACTACAGCAAATCACTGAACCCAGTAGTGCACTGAAAAGGCCAGTGAGTGAGAGGCCGCAGTGGGCATTGGTTGTTGTCACATACCGCCGCAGCTGGGTAAATAGAGCCGGCTGGGCGACCACTTGCCAGTTCTTTATTGCAGGCTGATCCTGGGGGTTGCCTAAGCCCCCCTTTCCCGAAACAGAAACTGACACCGACAATCTTATGAGTATGGGATCACCTGACTCTACACTGCTAGTAGATGTTGTGGAGGAAAGAAGGATCTGAGAGATTTCAGTCTTTTCTGACTTTTCTCATATCCACTCCTGGCTTTGTCTCAAAATCTGGAGAAAGAAAACACTGGCCCAGATTTAGGCTTCATTCACACGTCCGTATAATGTGTCCACAAAAAATGCGGACAGTACACCGTGTGGTGTCTGCATCCGTGTGTCCGTTCCGACTGTCCGCATAAAGAAATCCTCCTGTCCTACTTTTCTCCCGAATTGCGGTCCGTAGCACAATGAAAGTCTATGGATCCGCAAAAAATGCGGAAAGGCATCCGCATGTCATCCGTATTTGCGTATTCCGTTCCAGGGGGGGAGAAAAAAAGGAAAAGGTACAGATGTTCATCCTTACGTTTTTTGCGGATCCGCAAAAAACGGATGACATATGGATGGATACATCCTTTCCGTTTTTTACGGAAAAACGGAACAGATGTCCTGGAAAAACTGAGTTTTTTTGCGGAACAACGGATCCGCAAAAAACTGACCATTTTCCAGGATGTGCACAAATACGGACGTGTAAATAAAGCCTTAGTCCTGCTATAGATTGTGCAAGTTGACAAAATGTCTAGACCTGCGCCAGATTTATCACAGGGGCTTAGTTTGGATGATACTGTACATCTGGTTCAAGGATAGACCTTTTTGACTCCCCAACTATTGGTTGGCTCATTTTGAGACAGAATGGCACATCTTAGGCCATGCTTTTTTCCCACAGAGCCATGCTCCCATCACCTTTTCGAGCAAGATGGGGGAAAAAGCATCCACTTTTTTTTTTAACAGATTTTAGATGAAGGCACATTGGTAAATCTGGGGCACAAAACATGTGAAATTTCAGCTTTATTCTGATTTCCCAGTTGAAATAGATACATGACCCAGCTGGCTGCACGTGTTTTATGGTGAAATTACTGATTACCAAAAGATGATTTAGCTGCTACTGTAGTTTTTCAGTGCATATGGCCAACTTTTTCAAAGCCTTGTTAGCTTAAAGATTGCACTGGTTGATGAGAATCTCAGCCTGACAAAAAAACTGCAAACTATATAGGCAGAACATAGAAAACCAGCATTTTAATGTCTAATGTTCTTCAAGATGTCTGGCTGCAGGCTTTATCTCAAATCTGGTAATGGGTTATAACAAAACCATGATAATTACATTGTATGTGTTTTACCTGGTGTCTACTTTGAATTGAAGGTTTTTCTTTGACTTTATTTTTTTTTTTTCCTTTAGCCCCCTGAAGAAATATATTCAGCTGGAGACTCCATTATGATTCGCTTTCATACGGACGATACCATCAACAAAAAAGGATTCCATGCCCGATACACCAGCACCAAATTTCAGGACGCTCTACATATGAGGAAATGATTGTACACAACTTAGGCGCTAAGAATTTACAACATCAATGTTATGGACCTCTAAGAGATTTAGCTGAATGCTGTGCATCTCTCTGTGATTAATGGCCGAACGCAGTCTGCCGAATATTTGTACCAATAAGTATCCAAATTTTACTAGTACTGTACTATTGTACTGTGCCAATGTACCAAGGACCAAATATCTGCATATAATAGGCCAGCTTGGTTTATATTCCGTTAAAGTGAGATCCTTTAAAAAAGGATTTTCTCGTTTATGTTCTTAAAAGGGTTGTCCGAGATGATTAAAAATTTAAGAAAGACCCTAAATTGTCTTAAAATAAAAAAGTTTGTCATACTCAGTCCTTTCTCTGGTGCTGGTTTCTTAGAAGCAACAGTAAAGTGCTGGAATATGGCGCATGACCGCTGCAGCCAATCACTGTCCTCAGCTGTCTACTGCAGAGGCAGTAATTGGCTGCAGTGGTCACATGCCATCATTGCACGTCATTGGCCATGCCACAGACGCTGTGACGTGCAGGTATATGGAACATCACCACTGCAGCCAATTGCTGTCCTCCGGCAGTAGAATCTGGCCAGGGAAACGGGAGTGAGTATTGCACTTTTTTAATTGTAAGAAATTTTAGGGCTTGGCTAACATTTTTTTTCATTACCTGGAACAACCCCTTTAAGCCCCATGCCTGTTCTGTACTGGTCAACTAATAGAGCAGCTGGCTAAATCAGTGGCCAATGTGGCTTCATATCTTGGCTGTGGAAGTTCAGGTTTTTGTTCACCATGTCTGATTGGCTGGCTAAATACCATATCTCAACCGGTAGCCCAAGCTTGTAGTGTTGAAAACATAACCACACCTAATATTTAAAAGGATTCTCTGGTTTCAGTAAGTTATGCTTCTTGAATTAAGTTCTGTACTTTAAAGGGAACCTGTTGCTAGGCTTATCTCATCTAATAGATGAATTCTTTTACCACATAATGCCAAAATGGCCAGTTGTGACAGGAACATCTTTAGAAAGCTGGATAAGGACATGCTAGTGGTTTTGTGTGGCCCCAGACCTAGTGACAGGTTCCCTTTAAAACGTAATCATCAAGGTATTGTAAATTGGAAATGATGGTATCTTCTAATTTCCACCTTGCACTGTTTTTTATTTCTTCTGAAACTGCCCCAGTGATGTATAGATTGTCTACGTTACCACTTGCTCTGAAGTTGCCATGATAGTATTAGTAGGCTAACTCTGCATGGACATCCTGTCACATGACCTCCACTCATAAGAACACACTCCTAGGACTAAAGGTCACATGACAGCCTGTCTCTTTCCATGGCAACTAAAGAGCAAGCAGTACCATAACCAGCGTTTATCTACCAGTTGTGGAATATTTATAAAAGTTTCAACAGCATAAATTTGAGGCTGACACCTGGGATGCTGCAGTGGACATGTTGGTGGATCAGCACAAGGATTAGCTCAATTCAATTAGATAATCTACATGTAGCCATACCTTTTCTGAACTTGCTCTTTCTTACAGATGATTTTTTATTTCCAGTGTGGACAAAATTCTCTATTCATTTTTCCAGATCTTGTGAATTTAGTATTAAATATCCCCTTAACATGTGGAATATTGGCAGATTTGATGCAGATTTCGACACTGAATCCACACCAAAATCCTCCACCCATCCAGAATGTGAACACCCTCTAGGGAAGTGGAGTAGAGGGGGAAAAGACATTGGGGAGATTTATCACAACTGGTCCAAAGGAAAACTGTTTAGTTATCCATAGCAACCAATCAGATTGATCATTTCATTTTCCTAAAGGGCTTTGCAAAATGTAAGATGGAATGTAAAGTCAGTCTACTTTACACCAGTTTTGATAAGTCTCCATTGTTTTCAATTTCAGATCTATTGAGCTAAAAGTGTGTCACCCTTTTAACATCAAATCAGGTCCAGAGCTGAGATTTTGGGGATATATAGATGTGCCACCCATATCTACATACACAGACATATCTATACTGCGGTGTGTAGGTGGCCATTGAGAACATGCACATCATGCACAGCTAAACAGCCATTTCTAACACAAGAACATTTTGAAAAGTTTCAAAGGCATCACTTACTAAAACAAGTGAACCCTTGTAAATTTTTCCAGGTTGAGGGGGACACTAGTGACATTTTAAATGTACAGATTGCACAATAACGTGTTTGAGTTAAGGCCTTTCTCATTCAAGACCAAATTAATCTAATATCAGGGATGTAATAAAACTCTTTACTATCAAAATGAGTTAATGAGGGAAAACCAGGTGATTGGTCTCCACGATATCTGTAAATACATTTCTTCACTTCAGATCGCACTACCACCACAGTCTGTCCTTCACAATATTGTGGTTACCCATTTAACAGCACCAACATACAGTTTTGTGTGCAGCTACTTGACCATAAATTACCACTTCTGTTGAAATGTGATTATTTTATTTTTTTTTTTTTGCATACTTAAAGGATTGCGGCCTGTGAATTACAATGGCTCAATTTGTAGCGCCACAAGTACATAACTGCCAATTGTGTATATATAGATGTGTGTATGCTGCCCTCTACTGGTGAGACATCTGTAATGTTTTTGCATTTTTATCACCGTGAAAAAGTACTGTATAGCTGACCTTTTGTTTTAATTTTTTTTTTGTAAGTTACATGCTTTTATAGTATTGTTTTGTACTTAAATTATGTAGTTATTGTCTCCTGCAAATGTAAATATGATATTGTAAATGATCTGATAATAGCCCGTGCAATACCGAAGACTAATAAGTTTCTCATGCCCTCTTACATTTGTTTTATTGTCATCTTGTCTTTCTTTTTTTATTTTACTACTTTAATGTAAGATGGGGAAGCATTGAATCTTTTACTTAACAAAATATATTTTAGACTGCAAATTATCACTGGGAAATAAGAACTTTTATTTTTATGGTATTAAATCTTTTCTATGTTGCTAGACCTGGTTTTCATTTTATTTGTCCCGAAGGGAATTGTAATGCCATTTTATTACTATGTAACTGTCAGTACTTGCCATGTCATTAACAATGATAATAAAATGATCTCAGTGCCAGACTGACTTAATGACCATTACAGTAAATATCTGTAGAAAATTTCTTTGGGGCTACATGGCAATCTTCTAAGACATCGGTCACACGGTGTAACAAATGAACTAATTTGGGTTGAAGCATGTCTTAGAATTTTTTTTTTTTTTGCCATTCTGAGATTGCAGTAATTTGCAAGTCACGCTGTGACCTCATTCAGCGCTACTATGTCTTTGTTTGAGTGAACGTTATAGTGAACAAGATCACCATGTAGCCCCAGCCTTATATGGTGCCGTTATCAGAATCACTTTAAAGGGGTTATCCCATGATTAGTGTAAAATAAACCATCATATAGTACATGACAATCAGCCCTGTACCTCACATCGACCCAGAGATTTCCTCATTCATTGCTCCAACTGCTCTGCTAGACTTATTTCAAGCTGTCAGTTTAGAGGGTGTGTGCTTTCTCAAGGTGTTTGTCCTTTCTGCTGCAGTTGGTGGCAGGTTGAGAGATAGAACTGAGTATGTGCATCTCAGTGAGCAGGACAGAGGCTTTAGAAAATGAGTGAACAGCAGGCGATATAGAGTGAGATTTCATTGCATAAGGGCCCTTTCACACGACCATATGCCCTCCGAGACATACGGTCCATGAGTGGGCCATATGTCCCGGAGCGGCATCGATCGTGCGCACGGGAGCGCACAGCATCATTGATTACAATGATGCTGTGCACGCCGGGCCAACCGTGAGGCTATTGTCCCACACTCATAAAATCATATGAGTGCGAGGCAATAGTCCTGCGGGCGGCCTGACGTGCACAGCATCGTTGTAATCAATGATGCTGTGCGCTACCATGCGCATGATCGATACTCTTGTTTTCTAGCACGCCATTCACCTCAGTCCCATGGAAGAAGTGGCCAAGCATGTGCACTACTGCTCCATTCACATACGGGACTTGTGAATTACAGTTCTTGTGATCGGTGGAGGTCCCAGTAGTCAGGGTGGTGCCAGAAACAACAAGCACTTCCAACCTTTTGCCACATTTCAGGCTTCAAACAAAAAGATATAACATTTTAAATTTTTGGTGAAGAATCAACAAGTGGGTCACAATTGTGAAGTGGAACGAAATTTATTGGATCATTTAAACTTTTTTTTTGTAATAATAAAACTGAAAAGTGGGGCGTACAAAATTATTCGGCCCCCTCGTATTAATACTTTGTTGCGCCACGTTTTGCTGCGATTACAGCTGCAAGTCGCTTGAGGTATGTCTCGATCAGTTTTGCACATCTAGAGACTGAAATTCTTGCCCATTCTTCCTTGCAAAACAGCTCGAGCTCTTTGAGGTTGGATGGAGAGCGTTTGAACAGCAGTTTTCAGCTCTTTCCACATATTCTCAATTGGATTCAGGTCTGGACTTTGACTTGGCCATTCTAAGACCTGGATACGTTTATTTTTGAACCATTCCATTGTAGATTTTGCTTTGTTTGGGATCATTGTCTTGTTGGAAGATAAATGTCCGTCCTAGTCTCAGGTCTTTTGCAGACTCCAACAGGTTTTCATCCAGAATGGTCCTGTATTTGGCTCCATCCATCTTCCCATCAATTTTAACCATCTTCACTGTCCCTTCTGATGAAAAGCAGGCCCAAACCATGATGCTGCCACCACCATGTTTGACAGTGGGGATGGTGTGTTCAGGGTGATGAGCTGTGTTGCTTTTACGCCAAACATATCGTTCTGCATTGTTTCCAAAAAGTTGGATTTTTGGTTTCATCAGACCAGAGCACCTTCTTCCACATGTTTGGTGTGTCTCCCAGGTGGCTTGTGGCAAACTGTAAACAAGACTTTTTATGGATATCTTTGAGAAATGGCTTTCTTCTTCCCAATCTTCCATAAAGGCCAGATTTGTGAAGTGTTGGACTGATTGTTGTCCTATGGACAGACTCTCCCACCTCAGCTGTAAATCTCTGCAGCTCATCCAGAGTGATCATGGGCCTCTTGGCTGCATCTCTGATCAGTCTTCTCCTTGTTTGAGATGAAAGTTTAGAGGGACGGCCGGGTCTTGGTAGATTTGCAGTGGTCTGATACTCCCATTTCAATATAATCGCTTGCACAGTGCTCCTTGGGATGTTTAAAGCTTGGGAAATCTTTTGGTATCCAAATACGGCTTTAATCCTCTCCACAACAGTATCACGGACCTGCCTGGTGTATTCCTTGGTCTTCATGATGCAGAACCCTGAGACTATCACAGAGCAGGTGCATTTATACGGAGACTTGATTACACACAGGTGGATTCTATTTATCTTCATCGGTCATTTAGGACAATATTGGATCATTCAGAGATCCTCAATGAACTTCTGGAGTGAGTGTTATATCTATCTATCTATTTCACTCCAGAAGTAAAATTCGGCACACAGGTATATCAGGTGCCCGGGAAGGTTTTAGACCAGGTTTCATCTCTCTAGGACATAACGTTCCCGAGAGATTCCTAAAATATGACCTGCATTAGCCTATATTAGCCTGACAGCATTGGTTTTAAACCCCAACTGCCATTCTCTGCACAGACACACACAGAGAGGGCAGGTTTCCATAACAACACAGCCAGGTAATTAGCGGCCAGCTGAGGATCTCAGGTAACAATCCAGTCATTTCTATTCAATGCTTTAAAGGGGCAGAGCGCTGTGGATGATACTGTTAAAGGGGTATTCCGGTTACCATAAATATAACTTATGTTTTAGACTAATTTTAGACTATGACCGTTCAGTAGTAAATCTTCCACTGCTACCCATTGCGTCTCCTCATAAATTACCATGGCACCGACCTGTGATTCACACCACTCTCAAAAGACGGACTTACAACACCTGCTCCAGGTTTCACTAAGCCACACCCCGACTCTGTCAGGCCATGCCCCCTGCCCCCTCCGCAGCCAATTGGGATTGAAAAAAATGAAGGTAAAAATAAACTTCTGTCAGCTGCAGGGGTGGGAGGGTGAGTTTCTCTCTGCAACAACACACAGCAGAGAGAAACTCACCCTCCCACCCACTCTGCAGCCAATGGGGATTGAAAAAACGAAGGTAAATATTAACTTCTGTCAGCTACAGGAATGGGTGGGTGGGACTTTCTCTCTGCAATGACACACACACAAAGATTAAATGAAATAGATTTTTTTTTTTTTTTTAATTCAAATAATTTTTATTTGAAGTTTTTTGTTTTTTTTACAGAGAAAACAAGAATACAAACCCTTTACAACTTCACCCCCCCCCCCTTCCCTTCCCTTCCCTTAATAAATGGCACATATGCAGTCCTTTTGTTGTGCACTACAATTTGTTTGTGTGTATCCATTTGTCTTGCCGGCTGAGTTCTTAGTAGGGTCTTTCAGTTCCTTAAAATCCTGCATAAAAATTTATTCCTGCCGCTAACATATCTTCCATATATTTGTTTACAGATATCAGTATTTATAACAATTAAGTCTTCCGTAGTATTCCAGAATATTTCTCTTTGTTTGGATCCATCATCCATTCATTCCCCTGAATCATTCCTTAACTTCTATGTCATGTCAAATCCACTATCATATTAAACCAGAGACTGTAGACTAAGATTCCTAGCTATCCACCAATTCCAAATGCTATCATATTTTTTAATATTTCCCCTTTTCTGATAAACGTATTTTTCCATCTGAGTTAGCTGTTTAACTCTTATTATAAATTCCTGAATAGTAGGTGGATCAGGGTCTATCCAGTGAAAAGCTATGAGCTTATGGGCTTGGTACATTAGTCTTAATATGGCAGTTTTCTGCCCTTTCGTCACCTGAATTGATCCCACATACCCTAATGTATAAATAAGCGCAGTGGCTTCTAAGCATATTTGAAAAGTGTCGTTTATCAGTTTCATTATTTCCACCCAATATCTCCGAAGTCTGGGGCAATTCCACATAAGGTGCATTAATCCAGCTGATGGTGCATCACATCTCAGGCAGTTGTCATCTTGTCTGTACCCCATGGTTTTCAAGAGTTTTGGAGTCCTATATACTCTATGGATCAGTAGGATCTGTGATACCCTATGTGCTTCGCTAACTGCCACTTCTGTAAAATTACTAAGCACTTCAGACCACTGTTCCTCTGTCAGACCTGGAATATCTGATCCCCATTTGTTGAACAGTTTAAGGCCTCTTTCACACTAGCGTTAGCACGGATCCGGCACCTAAAGGGTGCCAACGGATCCGTGCTAACGCTGATACATGTGTGGAGCCGGAGCAGCGCTCCGGCCCCACACATGTTAACATGGAACAAGACACAGACATACAGACATACATACTCACTCCAGGGACGCCGGCAGAACGTCTTCACGCGCCTCCTGCTCGCAGTGATGACTATTCCCCACAGCGCCCTCTGCTGGGTGCAGTGGGGAAACGTCATAGCTGCGCGCAGGAGGCGCGTGAAGACATGCTGCCGGCGTCCCTGGGGTATGTGAGTATGTATGTCTGTCTGTATGTATGTATTTATGTATGTGTAGCTCTGTAGCCGGATCCGGAATGATCCCCCATTGCAAATCAATGGAGGACAGATGCGGATTACTGGTGTGTCCACACCAAACGGATCCGTCCCCATTGACTTGCATTGGGGGTCATTCCGGATCCGTCTTGGTGCGGATCCCTGGACCGGAGAGCAAACCGCAGCATGCTGCGGTTTGTTCTCCGGTCTGAAGACGGAACGGAATGCTTTCAGGAGCATTCCGTTGTCTTCAGTTCAGTTTTGTCCCCATTGACAATGAATGGGGACAAAATGGAAGCGTTTTATTCCGGTATTGAGCCCCTATGACGGAACTCAATACCGGAATTTTAAAACGCTAGTGTGAAAGTAGCCTAAGTGGATGTTTTGTATTCTGCTTATCTAGAAGATACAGATAATGGGTAGATATTATTCCACTAGTGCCCCCATGTGAGCTAGTGAGATCAATAATTACATTAGAGGCACCTAATTCTATTTTACACGTTTTCTCTTGAAGTTGTATAGCATGCCTTATTTGTAGGTACTTGTAGAAGGAGGTTTTAGGTAACTGAAACTCTTGTTGTAATTGTGTAAAAGTCTTGAGGATTCCCTCTTTATATAGTTGATTCATATATTTAATACCTTTCTCAGCCCATACTATGCATTTGTCAACTTTTTGTATTTATGAATATAAGTAGTTTGGCCATATAGGTGTATATGAGGAGTACCCTCTTACTCCCCCAACTTGTTTCGCTTTCCACCAGACCTTATGGATAGTACTTAGTATTGGACACTCCGTCCCCTTAGTTAGAAATGTGCCATCTTCCAACGATTCCAAAAGGGAAGTAGAGTGTAACAAAATCTGCACTATCCTCCCTGCCTTATTTACATGTGAAGCGACCCCCCCCCCCCCATCCTCTTATATGCTGCAATTGGGCTGCAATATAATATAGCCACGGGTTAGGGACTGCCAGTCCACCATCCGACTTTGATCGTTGTAATGCTTCCAATTTTATTCGAGGAATGCCTTTCTTCCAGATTAGCTCTCTGAATATAGCATTGACCTTATGGAAAAATCTGAGCGGGATCCACCCCGGAGCATTGTGGAGCATGTACAACAGCTGGGGCATAAGAATCATCTCGACTAGATTTATTCGACCAATCATTGTGAGTGGCAGTTTGGTCCATATTTGCACCTTTTGTTGAAAAGCTTTTAGCATTGGTTGAAGGTTTAATTTATCATTATCCCTAGAGTTAGGGGTCACCTCTATTCCCAAATATCTCATCCTCTGGACTATCTGAAGACCCATTGCATGGGTATGCAACCCCTCCCGCTCCTGCTTGATGGGTGTTAATGTGGATTTGGACCAGTTTATACACAACCCAGATAATCTGCTAAATGAATCTATCACCACCATGGCCTGCGACAGAGTTTGGCCAATCCTCCAGAAACAATAACATGTCGTCATCAGCATACAGTGCTACTTTCTCATGTTCGTCTCCATATTTGAAACCTTTCACTGCCTCCTTTGATCTAAGAGCAGATGCCAAAGGCTCTATTGCTATAGTAAACAAGAGCGGAGATAGAGGGCATCCCTGTCTTGTGCCTCTAAAAAGGGGGAATATTTCTGAAAGTATCCCATTAGCCCTTATCCTCGCTGTGGGGGATGCGTATAACAGTTGTATCCATGTTATGAATCCCTCACCAAACCCTAGTCTGCGTAGTACTGCCCACAGATAACGCCATTCCACGCTATCAAATGCTTTGGCCGCGTCAAGTGACGCAACCGCAGCATTCGACGTACAGTTCTGACCGGCTTGTAGGTTCAGGAACAGCCTACGTATGTTAACTGCTGTTGACATATTGGGCATAAAGCCTGCTTGGTCAGAGTGTATGATGGATGTTATGACATTCGATAATCTATTGGCCAACATTTTAGCTAGTAGTTTAACATCCACCGTGAGCAATGAGATTGGTCTATATGATTCAGCTAAAGTCGAGTCTTTACCCGGTTTAAAAAAATCACCAAAAAATGCACATGCTGTCCACTCAAAAATAATCATAAATACGCTTTATTAACAACAGTAAAAAAAAGTTACAAACCATAGTTCATATAATGGAAAGCGGGAACAGTGGTAAAGAGGAAAAAAATTTGAGAACAGTGATCACGCTGTGCGGCAAAATAACCTCTATATATATATGTAGAGTAAGGCAACCCAAGGTTACATACCTAAAAAAAGGTATCATACATTGCACAAAGGTCCTAGACAAAGTCCCAGACACTTAAAATAACGATAAAGTGTATATAGCCATAAATTACCAAAACAGAGGAACTGCCAGGAGAGAGGTAAAATGCCACACAGCCGTGTCCCAGTCCCAAATTTATGGCTATATACACTTATATCGTTATTTGTTCGGCAGATTATGCTATTTAGGGCCTCATGTGGCCACATATGCTTAAGTGTCTGGGACTTTGTCTAGGACCTTTGTGCAATGTATGATACCTTTTTTTTAGGTTTAGGCTACATGTGGGCCCTATATATCTTGTTACCTGCTAGTATGTAACCTTGGGTTGCCTTACTCTACATATATATATATATATATAGAGAGGTTATTTTGCCGCACAGCGTGATCCCTGCTCTCTAATTTTTTCCTCTTTACCACTGTTCCCGCTTTCCATTATACGAACTATGGTTTGTAACTTTTTTACTGTTGTTAATAAAGCGTATTTATGATTATTTTTGAGTGGACAGCATGTGCATTTTTTGGTGATTTTGTGATTATATTACTGTCCTTACCTGTGGCTGTAAATTTGTTCTTATTTGTTCTTATATTTTTTGGTGGTTTTGTTTACCTGGTTTAAGCAGAGCCACTATAATAGCTTGATTCATGGACTCAGGAAGTTGTCCCCTTTCTCGCGCTTCCTCATACACCTCCAATAGCTGTGGTAGGAGTTCCGTATTATATGTTTTAAACAGTTCAGATGGTAAACCATCCACGCCAGGGGCCTTATTATTTGTCATAGTTTTTAGCGCCTCTTCCAGTTCTTGCAGGGCAAATGGTGCATCCAGCAACGCCCTCTGCTCCGCATTCATAGTTGTTAATGGGAGGGGCGTCAAAAAGGAATTGAGCTCTTCATCTGTGGGAAATGAAATAGATTAAATATACCCGTGCGAAGCAATATTTTCTTCCACTGCTACCCACTGTGTTTCCTCAAATTACCATGGCATTGACCTATAATTCAGGACACCCTGAAAAGAAGGACCTAAAAGCGCCCCGGACCCGGTCAGGTCATGCCCCCTCACACGCTGCAGCCAATGGGGATTAAAAAAATGAAGGTAAAAATCAACTTCTGTCAGCTGCATTGACTTTCTCTCTGCAACAACACCCAGAAACATTAAATGAAATATACCCAGGCGAAGCCGGGTCGTTCTGCTAGTAAAAATAAAAAAATAAAATATATACACACACACACACACACACACACACACACACACACTCACTCACTCACTCACTAATATATAAAGCTGAGTGTATGTGTGTGTGTGTGTCCGCTAAAGGAATCCGCACCGCTGCAGCTACAATCACAAAATTTGGCACACATGTACATCAGGTGTCCAGGAAGGTTTTAGAACAGTTTTCAACTCTCCAGGACGTACCGTTCCTGAGATATTCCCAAAAAATGCATTAGCCAATAGTAGCCTGGTCACATGACCCTTATCAGCCAATAGAAGCTCACAGGCACACATCAGGTTTCTATGACAACCTAGCCAGTTCACTGCTTTAGGTCTGCATTAAAGAGGCAGAGCACTGTGGATGACAATGGTAAATGGGTATTCCCGGTTACCATAACTATAACTTATGTTTTAGACTAACTCATCATCAATCATTACCTCATATAATGTAAATTTTACATATTTACTGTTCAGTAGTAATAAAAGATGTTTTCTTCCACTGTTACCCACCTATCCTAAATTACTATGGCATCAACCTGTAATTCCGGCCACCGTCAAAAGAAGGACTTAAAAGCACCACCCCCAGATCCCACTAAGTCACGCCCCTGACTCAGTCAGGCCACGCCCCTTCCATGCTGCACTTGACCGGGATTAAAAATATTGTCAGCTGCAGGGGTGGGGGAGGGGGACTTTCTCCCTGCAGCTCATTGCTCAGACTGCACAGTGCTGCTGCTGTGTGCATCCAGGCCCTGCGCATGACAAGACCTCTGGCCACCCTAGGGGCAGGCTGATGTTAGGGTGGCCAGATGTCTGGCTTTAGGCTGGACAGTCCAGTTTTCTAGCTACCTGTTCTCCGTCCGACGCAGTGCCTGGACAGGCACAGGGATGTCCACCCTTTAAGTAGCTCACACTCAGAAAGCTTCTCCTCCATGTCTTCACGGAGCCAGGGGGGGTGTGGCCTCATGTTTAGTGATGTGTCTTCATGGGAACCGGGGGCGCTGTTTCACGTTTGGGGGAATGGCCGGTGAGGTCTGGCTTTCTGGGGTGAAGACAGTGGCCACTCTAGCTGCTGTGGAGGTCACATTTAAAGGGGCGGGCTTCCGTAGAGGTCACTGTTAAAGGGGCAGGCTGCTGTAGAGATCACTGTTAAAGGGGCGGGCTGCTGTAGAGGTCACTGTTTAAGGGGCGGGCAGCTGTAGAGGTCACTGTTAAAGGGGCGGGCCGCTGTAGAGGTCACTGTTTAAGGGGCGGGCAGCTGTAGAGGTCACTGTTAAAGGGGCGGGCCGCTGTAGAGGTCACTGTTAAAGGGGTGGGCCGCTGTAGAGGTCTCTGTTAAAGGGGCGGGCCGCTGTAGAGGTCACTGTTAAAGGGGCTGGCCGCTGTAGAGGTCACTGTTAAAGGGGCGGGCCGCTGTAGAGGTCACTGTTAAAGGGGCGGGCCGCTGTAGAGGTCACTGTTAAAGGGGCAGGCACTGTAGAGGTCACTCTCGATATCTTTTAACGACACACACACACAAACAGTAAAAGAAATAAATTAAATATACCCGAGCGAAGCCGGGTCCTTCAGCTAGTATATATATATATATATATAGACACACAGACACACACACGAAAAAAAAGTATTCAGTCAGCCACCAATTGTGCAAGTTCTCCCACTTAAAAAGATGAGAGAGGCCTGTAAATGACATCATAGGTAGATCTCAACTATGAGAGACAAAATGAGAAAACAAATCCAGAAAATCACATTGTCTGATTTTTAAAGCATTTATTTGCAAATTATGGTGGAAAATAAGTATTTGGTCACCTACAAACAAAACCACCGACAACTCAATATAAATACTCTCCACAAGCCAATATCAATATAAATACTTTATTAATTGTACATTGAACACAAAAATAATGAAAGCATATTAAATCAAGTGGCAGGGGGTACCACCGGTTGAGGGACAAAAAAAGGGGGACGTGGCAGGGGTCATCCAACTAGTGCACGGCACACACAAGCTACTGTGTACATAATGAAAATTATGAATTGGTGCTAAAACTACCAACACTATCCAAACGTGTACCTGGCCAAAAACATGGCCCATAGGGTTGGTAGTCAGGTAGCAAACCATACCAGAAAACAATAAAGACATGTGCGAATGTGTACCTGTGCCTGTAAGACGAGTCCCGCCACGTTTCAATATGTAGTGCAGTCACTCTACTTTGGACCAGTGGCCCACCTTGCTCGGGGCCCACCGGTGGATTTGACTGTACCCCTGTGGACCCATTGAAATTAATGGTTTTGCATACGGTCCGCAGAAAAAAACGGAACGGACATGGAAATAAAATACGTTTGTGTGCATGAGCCCTTACTGGTAGATATGAGAACACATTCCAGGGGTGGTGCACCTGTGTTATTATTTATTTTATGTTATCCCCTAATATTACATATATAATACGCATTTATATATTTAGGCTAGGCATTGTTCCAATTTAGGTACAAAATGAGACATGTGGCTAAATTTGCAACTTTCCAACACCATAAAACTGGTGTAGAAGATTGGATCCCCAATTTGCGCCCCGCAAAACACTTACGGTCGTGTGAATGCATCCTTCTTCGGCGCAACGGTGCTGGGACTCCTAACCCTGCTAAGAGTCCTAGCAACTCTGCTAATTTGGTTACTTCATGATGAATTTTTACTAGAGATTAGCGAATCATTCAAAATTTTATTCGCCGAACATTCATCGAACTTTTCATAAGATTCGTATATTCTACGAATCTATTCGACGAATCTACGTACAAATCATACGTTATTATGTGGCGTTTTGTGAACATTCATGCACTAATAACGAACGTTCAGTTTTAAAAGGTACGCAACTTCTTTGAACACGTACGCATGAGCGGACAAATTGCGTACGAAAATGAGGGGCTTTGCTGGAGAGGAATGGTGGAGCAGGAGGAACGCTCTGAGTCTGACCCCTGGCTACATATGGATACTGTATGAGCAGATGACAGCAGATCATCCGGCTGAGACTGAGATGAGCGTGCCATCCACTCCACTACCTCATCCACTTTCTCCTTCACTACAATTTTGCGCCTTGGTGGGTTAGCCCCATGGAACACCGGCCAAGTATTGTGAATACTACAAGTAGATGCTCCGGCTACAGGTCCTTTGGCACTTCTGCCCTGTGCCACCTTCCGCTTTTTTTTTTTTTTTATAGTTCGAGGTCTGGCTGGAACTGGACCCCTTTTGCTTATCCATTCCAGACATTTTTCACTTGACTCTGTGGCCCTGCAGTTGGTCTTTGTCCCTGTCTCTCCCTGTCTCTCTCTCCCTGCCTGATTAATTACTAGCCCTGTACTGGCCCTGCACTTGCCCTGCAGTATCCCTGATGTGTAATATGGATTCCCTGAACAATTACACCCCAATTTCAACAACACAGGTCTCGGTCCTTAGGAACTTCACACACAGTGCTTCTGCTTGTCTCAGCAGTCGCAGAAAAAGTGATGCGTCACTGGCTTACCGAGCCTTAACCAATCAGAGCAAGCCCTGCCCACTAGGTCAGGTGACCGCTTTCTTCCCGGGCTTTTGCGCATGAATAACGAACTAACAGTAAAAGTTCGCTAAGTAATTGAATTCGTACGCAACAGCGTATAGAGTAACTTATACGTAGCATTAGCATACAATTTATCGGACAAGTACGTAGCGAATGTGTAGAAAGCCTTAGCAACAAATATTCGGATTTGCTTTGCAGCTGAAAATTTCCAAGATTCGATACGAATCAACGAATCGGCGAATAGATTAGCTCATCTCTAAATTTCCCTTTAAGGGATATTCCCATCAGGGGCATTTATGGCATAGGATGGGGCCCCCAAAGTGTACAGACAGCAAGTCATGGCCAGCTTTCATTCACCGCTATGGAACTTGAGAAAATAGCTGAGCTCTGGTTTGGCTATTTACAAGAATACCATAGTGGTGAATGGAGAGGTGGCAACGCTTCTGCTGATTGTTCTCCGTTCGCTGCTATGGGACTTTGCTATTTTTAGAACTCATATAATAATGAATGGAGAGGACACCGTGCATGCGCAACTTCTCTCCCTTTACTTCAGACCCCTGTTCTGGACATATGAGCAGGTCCCAAAGGTGGGACCCGCACCTATCGGACATTTATGGCACATCCTATCAATATATACTATACTATGTCCCAGATGGGAATACCCGTTTAACTTACTCCCTGAGCAAATCATGCATACACCCCTGAAACCAAAGAACACAAAACAAAGAAACAGAATAAAGGCACAGAACACGTTAATTGGGGAATAAATGGCCAAATTATTTATTTAGAATATTAAGAAAAAAAAGGCAAACCCCCGACTCACAGAAAGTCACCCTCCAGCACTCAGGAGAGGAAAACCCCCTGTGGAGGAAACCTCTAGGGAACCATGGCTGGAGGGCTGCCCTTCCCTTGGGCTTAGAGGGTAATGCCACTATGTGGCTGCCGCATAAATAGTAGGGGGAGGTGCAGCAGCCGGGCTGATCTGGTTGTCTAGGCGGATGTCCCTTTCTTCCCGTTGGGCGATGGGCTTCCTGCTAGAACCTCCAAAGATGCGGTGGACGGGGATAGTCAAGCTCATGGTCCTCAGGCGATCAAGTACGGCAACAAATATGGCCGCTCGCCTGCTTTTTACAAGGGTTTTTCACTTATGACACACGTGCTTGTGATGTCACAGGTGTCTATGACTAATATTCATGGCAGTGTTCTGAAGGGTTAACCCTTTAGTGGCTGTCAATGTGCCTTACTCCAGAGGCCTTTAACCCCTTCCTGACTGCACTTTGTCAATATACTCCAGTTTGGATAACCAGCAAATATATTTATGGTCCCCAGACGATTGCAGGGTTATGTGCTTCAGGCGAGTAGGTTTGTTCTGTTACTGACAGCCATTGGTCCAGGTGCTGTTACTTAACCCCTTCCAGGCCAAACTATGTAAATGAACAGACTAACAGCATGGTGTGGTCAGTTTTATGCCCCTTTCACACGAGCGGGAGACTCACATGTCTCCCGCAACGCATCTACAGGGCTGGACTCGGCACGGACAGGGATCGCAGAGCATTATATGCGATCCCTGTCCGTGCCGAGTCCAGCCCTGTAGATGCGTTGCGGGAGACATGCGAGTCTCCCGCTCGTGTGAAAGGGGCATTATATGCAACCCTCGATCCTATCCTGGAACTCCACTTGAGGATGGCGCAGTCATGAAACAGACACTTACATCAGATAAACAGCTTGATGGTGTCAGTCTTACACTAAGGCACATGGTCCTATAGTTACAAGTCTCGGTTGCAGTTTCTGACAACTCATGATAACAAAATGTGGTGGGGCACATGGATCAGGGCTGTCTTGTTAGAGACTCTCTTTCCTCCCCCCAACTGTTATCTTCCCCTCAACTGCCTCTTGATGTATTCTCTCCATTACTGAGCCTAGACATCTGATGGTCGTCAGCCACATCCCGGACTGGTGCTGGGCCCCTTTACGCTTCAGGCACAAGAGGACAGACATCATACATGACTGCCAGGCTCCATCTGCACTCTCACGGACACCGGCTCTTACACGCAAAGCATGGATGAAATAACTTAAAGAGGCAGCACTACCGGTTACAAACTGCACTATGGTGGCAACTTCAAGGCCACTGCACAGTGGATGGAGCCTTTTCCTTTTGGCTCCATCCAATGTTTTGAATCCAGACTGCTGAAAACAGCTAATCATTGGGGGGCCGGGTCTCCACTAGGGTTGCCACTTGCCTGATAAACCAATGGCCTAGCCGGTATTACAGGGAGGGGTAATCTGCTAGAATAAAGTGGCAACCTTACATGTAGTTCATCTAATATATGAAGCTGAGTGTATGTATGTGTGTATGTCCCCTAAAGGAATCCACACCGTCGCATTTACAATCACGAAATTTGGCACACAGATACATCAGGTGTCCGGGAAGGTTTTAGACCGGGTCTCAGCACTCTAGGATTTACAGTTCCTGAGATATTCCCAAAAAATGAAAATATGGCACATCACATGATTTAAATTAGCCAACAGAAGCCTGCAGGTCTTTCTCTTCATATCCCAACTGTCATACACACGTTCACATGTCCCTTATCAACTTCTGTCAGCTGCAGGGGTGGGAGGCAGGGTGACTTTCTCCCTCTTCAGACTACACAGTGCAGCTGTCTGAGAGTGAGCTGTTCAAAAGGACATCCCTGTGTCCGACTGGCAACACAGGGAGTCTGAAAGCCGAACTGTCCAGCCTAAAACCGGACCTCTGGCCACCGTAGGGGCAGGCTTCTGTCTAGGTCACAGTTAAAGGGATGGTCCCCTATGGAGGTCAATGTTAAGGGGCAGATTGCTGTAGAGGCCACTGTTAAGGGGTGGGGTGTTATGGAAATCACGGTTAAGGAGATGGGGTATTGTGGAGGTCACTAATAACGGGGTGGCATCTGTGGAGGTCGCTGTTAAGGGGGCGGGTTATTTTTGGAAATCAATGTTAATGAGACGGGGTACTGTGGAAGTCACTAATAAAGGGGCAGCCCCTGTGGAGGTCACTGTTAAAGGGGAGGGCACTGTGGATGTTACTGTTAAGGGGGCAGGCTGCTGTGGAGGTCACTGTCAAGGGAGGTTACTACTAAAGGGGCGGAGGGGTACTGTGAGGTTACTGTTAAGGGAACAGGATACAGTGGAGGTCACTGTACATCAGGCTACTGTGGCAATCACTGTTAAAGGGGCAGTCGCTGTGAAGGTCTCTGCTAAGGGGGGTGGGAATGGTGGAGATCAGTTAAGGGGACTGTAACCTATCGTCAGTGTTAAGGGGATGGGCCCCTGTGGAAGTCACTGTCAAGAGGGTAGGGTGCTGTGGAACTCACTGTTAAAGGGGCAGGCTGCTGTGAAGGTCAAAGTTAAGGGGGTGGGCTGCTGTGGAGGTCCCATTTTAAGGAGATGGGACACTGTGGGGGGTCAGTTTTAAGGGGTGGGGGGCTGTAGATGTCTGTTATAGTGGATACTGTCGATCTTTTAACGACGCACACAAACATTAAATGAAATAGATTAAATATACCAGGGTGAAGCCGGGTCCGCCTGCTAGTCCATTATGTAATAGGTTAGGCTGACCACTTCCATAACCCCCAAAAGGACAACAACATACCCGGGATAGTGGGTGACGATACAACACACACAATGAAATCATAATCTATATACGAGCATCAAGAGAGATTACAGGAAGGTGTAAGAGGAGAGGACTACAACTCCCAGCATGCCCAGGTTGCTATTATGGGATATCAGAGGATTTTTCAGGAAGGAGGTCTATATTGAGAGGACTACAACTCCCATTATGTCCAGGTCTTTATTATAGGATATCAGAGGGCATTTCAGCAAGGGGTATAAGAGAGGAGGATTACAACTCCCAGCATGTTCAGGGAGGTATTATGGGATATCAGAGGATATATCAGGGAGGAAGTATAAGCTGAGAGAGCTTCAATCAGTGTCAGACTGCGGTGCCTAGAGCCCACCAGTAAAGTTTATTCTGGGGGTTCACTACACAGATATCTGCAAATATTATCCGTTCACACAGTGGCAGACAGCAGCAAAACATTATAAGGTGATTGATTATAGGGGTCCCTGCACCGACTTCAAGAAGCCGGGTGCCTAATTAACGAGGATACTGCTGGATCGCGCAGGGAAAGGCCTTTCTTGTTTATATTTGTACACTACTAGGTGGAGGCTTCCGCCCCGATGTGTTCCTGGTGATGTCACTGGCACTGATGGGCGGGCTTTAGCTCTGCCCTAGCCATTTTACAGGCTAGGGCAGCGCTAAATCCCACCCATTAGTGCCAGTGATGTCACAGGGCTCATTGCTAGGCAGACACCTCCACCTAGTAGTGACCAGGTACGTCACCGGATCTAATAAAAAACCCTTGCCCTGCATGATTCAGCGCAGGGCAAGGGAGAGTATTGTAGCATGAAATGCTGTGATGCTCATGTCAGAGGGGACTGAGTGGGGAAGTTCAACTCTGAACCTGGACAACTCCTTTAAATAATCTACCCAGTTTGAATATGGACATAGGTTGGTTAAGATGCTATATGCTGCCTCTCTATAGGTCAGGGCTGGCCAACCTGCGGCTCTCCAGCTGTTGCAAAACTACAACTCCCAGCATGCCCAGTCTGCCTACAGCTATCATCCTACAGCAGGGCATGGTGGGAGTTGTAGTTTTACAACAGCTGGAGAGCCTCAGGTTGGCCAGCCCTGCTATAGGTGGTGCAGTCAGTATACTGTGCCATGTGCCATGTGTGCAGGGGATGGGGAACTAGGTGCCCTGCTTGCTCGGGGCCTACCAAGGGATTCACCTGTACCCCTGTGGGCAAGTCCGAGCCTGGCCAGGTGCATAAGTGCGTGATGCTCCTAGCATTAGTTCATTATGTACCCGTCCAGAAACTGTGAGGAGACACTGGGAAATTGCATGGCCAGTCAGCCCCTGCTTGCGCCTGTTTTTTGCACAAAAAAGTAACCCTGTCTGTGCAAATAAATATTTTGACACTGTTCTTGCCACCGGGGAGTGGCGGGGGCTGGGTTTCAGCCCCATTAAATTTACTAACAGCTATACCGGGAGAATGATGTAAATGAGGAAAAAACTACTCGAGTCATGGAAGTAGACTAGGCACATGGTCTGCCAGCGAACGTGCCAAATTTATGAACAAGGATGCATCTCCTCATAAATTAGGTGCGTCCTTTGGCAGTGCATGGGTATCAATGACTGGCATAAAATGTCAACCCTTGTCCTTACACGGTCTACAGGATTAGTAAATCTTCCCGATTATTCCACAGACAGTAAGTACTCCATTATGGTCATTTCCCTCTTCAGCCCAGCACATAGAGGATCTGACTGGAATTATTGCAGGCAGCTTCCGATCAATGAAATAACATACTAAGCCTGACCAATCTGCCAGGACTGTCTCTGAAAAATCAGGGACAGTCCTGGCAAATTCAGGACAGTTTAGAACTATAAAATTACAGATAGCTTTTTCTATAGTACTGGGTTCCAGGTTCATAGTGCAGCAGGCACCAGAACTGTGGTTCTCTGGCAATAACAGCAACCTCTTCCTTTGCCTGTGATGTCACATTCATTGATCACACAGCCTTTGTGCTACTCAAAGTAAATGGAATAAAGTTGCAATACCAAGAACATCCACTATACAATGTGCTTGGTATACTATGAAGAGGCTTCAGCACTAAGAGGAGCACTAAAGGCTACGCTAAACTCTGATCCCAGCGGTTTCAGGCTTGGCTTACACAACGCAGCTGCTGTAACAACCAATTCATGATTTTGTGGATAAAGCTGAGGCATTACTGTCAAAATTGTGCATCCTTTTGCCCCTTTCACACGAGCGGGAGACTTGCCTGTCTCCCGCAACGCATCTACAGGCCTGGACTCTGGCACTGACTGGGATTGCATATAATGCTATGCGATCCCTGTCAGTGCCGAGTCCAGCCCTGTAGATGTGTTGTGGTAGACATACGAGTCTCCCACACGTGTGAAAGGGGCATTTGGTTGCCGCAAGAGGGCAAGATCTTGGCCACATGCAGCAGTTGTGGCATCTAAGCCAAGCCTCACTTTGTAGGCATCTCAAGGATGATCAATGGAAACAAGATACCCTTGAGCTCAACTTTCAGTGTCATAGCAAAGGGTCTGAATATTAATGGAAATATGATATTTCATTTCTTTGTTTCACATTTTTATTGAAATTGTTGAAATTTCTACCTGATTTAGCTTTTTCATTATGCGGTATTGTGCATACATTGCTAAAAAAAGTAATGTACTAAAATGTGGAAAAGAGAATGTGGATCTGGAACACTTTTGGAAGACTTCTGGAAATGTCTGCAGTTTACAGGAACCTTTCTCATCATGGGTGGAGCGGAAAGAATATTTCTCATTGAGCCTATATCCAACCAAAGACTTGGAACATAGAGCACACTGTTCACACAGAGCTCACAGAGAACTGAGCTGAATGCAAATCAAGGCAGAGACAGGGACTCACAAGGAAGTCGTTCTGTAGCTTTACACCGGAGCAAACTTCTTTATTCAGAGCTGTTTTACTTCACTGATAAGAACTGACTTTCAGAAACTTTGGAGCTCCCAGAATGTAAAGTTAGATATATCATCCTTGCTAGCAAGACTTCTTCAGAAATGGTACAGTACGTGTTTATTGTATGTTCTTATCCGTGTTCTGCTGCATCTGTGTAGAACCTGTTGTTTTGAGTATGTATGTAAGGTTGGTGAGCTGCCTTGTGCCCTCCATGGTCTATTTGTAGTCTTCTTAATTTGTAGTTTGCTTTCTACTTCCATAGTTGAGTGTTATTTGAATTACAATTAAAATCCATAAGCAAAAATAATTGTAAGCAATAATTCGTTACTACATCTGTGATTTGTTTTGTGTTTCTCTAAAGTTGTAATTCAGATAATTATTCTCTATAGGCATATAGGCCTGATTCAGATAATGGGCTGTTTATGTTTCCGAAATCAGACATGTGTGACCAACATCTGCCATTGAGGAGAGTTGGGTGGCCTGTATGCACATTAGATGGTCATCCAATCCCACTGAAATCGTGTGTATGAACAGGTTTACAACTAGTTTATGAGTGACATGTAAGAGGTGTAAAATTTCATGTACCATCCAGTTTTTTCCAATGAAAATAGTTGGTTCCTAAACTTTTTAATAACAATAAAGCCCAACAATCTAGAGGTGTCACCAAAGAAAACCTACACTGTCCATAACCATAATGTGTAGATGTCACCCTACCCTCCAAAAAGTAAGGCTGTAGCCCTCTTTTTTTTTTTTACAATTTTGTTTTTTCTTTATTATTTTTTTTGTTTACCTTTTTTTATAAATTGGGACTGCTTTAGCACTATGTACAGTAGATAAGAAATAACTATCACAAAAAATACAATAAAGAGGAACTGTGGAAACAACTGTTGAGGACTTTAGTATTTAACCCCATGAGTGAGCTTTAGATGTTCCAGTAACAGTGTGTCAGTCATGGATGCCCCCATAATAGAGCGTCAGTCATAGATGTCCCTATGATAGTATGTCAGTCATGGATGTTCCCATGATGGAGCATCAGTCATAGATGTCCCTATGATAGTGTGTCAGTCATGGATGTCCCCATAATAGAGCGTCAGTCATAGATGTCCCTATGATAGTGTGTCAGTCATGGATGTTCCCATGATGGAGCATCAGTCATAGATGTCCCTATGATAGTGTGTCAGTCATGGATGTTCCCATGCTAACACTATACCAGATCCAGCAGTCCTCATAATATTATGACAATGACAACAAAAATTCAGCAGTTGTGCATACTTGCAATTTCCAGTTTTTTGTAGAGCATATCACCACATTATATATAGGAACAGCGTTTTTATCTTCACCCGACTTCCGTGAAGTCCTGAAGAGCCAGGTACATATCTCTACAGGATATAGCACACATATTTCTACATTGATGGTCAGCTGAGAAGTAAAAGCTGAATCTAAAAAGAAACTGACTTTGTATGAATTTTTTTTATGTGTAAGACCACCACAGAATTTTGATATTGTTGTCCTGTCCTCAGGATAGACCATAAATATCAGATTGGTGGGGATCTGAAACCTCACACTCCCTCCAATTAGATGATTTGTTGTAGCTCCAGTGCTGGAAGTAGGGATCGGGACTGCACAGCCTCATCCATTGTGTAGAGGATGGAGCTGATAACTGCTGGTAAACATTTACTTCAGAGGGATCAGCTCTGTCCAATACACAATGGGCAAAACTGTGTTGGTCTGGTACCTACTTCCGATGCTTAAAGGGGTATTCCCATCTCACAAATGTAGGTTGTATAGTTAGATATAGCCATACCAATATTATTACTAATAGAATGTATTTATATAAAATGTACCGTTTAGAAGATTTGCCTATTTGTATATCCATTGTCCCACACACATCAGTCAGGCTGTTGCCTCTAGTTACGGCCACCGCAGCCATGTAGTAGTGGTGGCCGGCTTGCTCCTGTTCAATCCCGCTCTGAGGTAAGTGCTGTATTGTGAACGCACATTGCATGAGCATGCGGAGACACATCTTAGGGTTGTAGCATTTTTGTCTGCGTTTCCAAAATGCAGAGAAACGGATCATGTTCCAAGATCAATTCATCTCTATGGAGCAGGATCCGTTTATAAAGTCTGTGTTTTGGACGGATCCTGACCATTGCATTTTGGACTGGTAGAGTCCAAAACGCAGATGTGAAAGTACCCTAAGATGTGTCTCCGCATGCTCATGCAATGTGCGTTCACAATGTCTATACAAATAGGCAAATCTTCTAAACGGTACATTTTATATAAATACATTCTATTAGTAAAAATACTTGTATGGCTATATCTAACTATACAAACTACATTTGTGAGATGGGAATACACCTTTAAGCTATGTCGAAACAGCTGAACAGAGACAATTTTATAAGACAATCATAAAGCTGGCTGTACACGGTGACACGTCTATGGTTAGTAAGACATTTTAGATTTGTCTTGTGCATGAAGAAAATTTTTTTAAGTAATATGGATTATTATTAGAACCTAATGTAAGTAAAATTAGTATATAAAATCCCATTTGTCATTATGTGTGAAGTTGGACGTTTATTGGGTTCACAAGGTAATGTCGTGGTTCAAGCCTGCAAGGATTATTACTCCACCAACATATTCCTAAAATTTATTCCCTAGTGATATAACGCCAGGTATCCAGGTATAATAAACTAGCTGGCAGAATAGAATGGGACTTTCAATCACAAGAGGAATTCTTGCTTGAATATGCAGAAGTGATGATAAAAAAATCAAGGTCGGAGATAACACCAGGGCTGGAACAATGACATTCACATCTAAAGGGCATTTGTCAGCAGATTTGTGCCTATGAATCTGGCTGACCTGTTGCATGTGCACTTGGCAGCTGAAGGCATTTGTGTTGGACCCATGTTCATATGTACCCACATTACTGAGAAAAACAATGTTTTAATATATGCAAATAAGCCTCTAGGAGCAATGGGGGTGTTACCATTACACCTAGAGGCTCAGTTCGCTCTGCAACTGCTGCACCCTCTGCACTTTGACAGGCCATGGCGTGAAGATGTTTTCACTGCCTGGCCCTGTCAGCCAAAGTGCAGAGGGCGTGGTAGGTGCAGAGAGAAATGAGCCTCTAGGTGTAATGACAACGCCCCTGTTGCTCCTAGAGGCTCATTTACATATATTAAAACCTCATTTTTCTCAGCAATGCGGGCAAATATGGACATGGGACCAACACAGATGTCTTCAGCTGCCTAGCACACATTCAACAGGTCAGCCAGGCTCATCGATACAAATCTGCTGACAGATGCCCTTTAACAATGAAATACAGTAAAAAGAAACTTGTGACGTCTTCCAGTAAGATACATCACAAAGCAATGTGCGTATTTATCCTCTCAGGGGCAATCAATAGCAGAACTAGATAAATTTAGGAACCAGAAGGACAGACAAAGATGTTCCTAAAAGATTTCCTTGCGTTAGGTGACATCATATAGAATGTTTTGTATACAGACCAGGGGCGTAACTACCATAGCGGCACATTATACAACTGCTATGGGGCCCAGGACAAGAGGAGGCTCAGTCTTAGTTGGGATCATCTCCTCTTCTACTGGAGGTGAAAACTTGGTCAGGACTAGAGATGAGTGAATCTATTCGCTGCTTCATAGATTCGTATCGAATCTTGGAAATTTTCAGCTGCGAAGCGAATCTGAATTTCTTTGGATTTGCTTCGTATTATTCGTAAATCTTTGCAAAATTTATGACGCTAACGATACGTATGAAACTTAAGAAACGTACGCATTCTGCGTGAGGCGGGACAATAACGATATGCCCACGCAAGAGCGGGAAAGTGAAGATATGCCCCCCTCAGAACTGGAAAAAAACAGCCCGGCCCACCGGGATCTAACTGTTTTGCACGTATAGGGAGTGAAGACTCCTCCCTCAGTACTCCACCCTCCTCTGAAGTATGAACCAGTTTAGACCAGCGCTGACCTCAGAGCAAGAGGCAAGCATCATCATGGCTAAAAAACAGCTGCGCTCAAATTGGAATGAAATGTTTTTTGGGGATGTTCCCTGAACGACCGCCCGCTCCAGACATCAGGGTGTCACAACTCTGCCAGAGAAACCCAGCTTCAGTGCCAGTGTCTTCCTTACCAGGCTTATTCACTTTAGAAAAAAGACGACTGAGGGGAGATCTAATAACTATGTATAAATATATCAGAGGTCAGTACAGAGATCTCTCCCATCATCTATTTATCCCGAGGACTGTGACTGTGACGAGGGGACATCCTCTGCGTCTGGAGGAAAGAAGGTTTGTACATAAACATAGAAGAGGATTCTTTACGAGAAGAGCAGTGAGACTATGGAACTCTCTGCCTGAGGAGGTGGTGATGGTAAGTTCACTAAGAGAGTTCAAGAAGGGCCTGGATGTATTTCTGGAGGGTAATAATATTACAGGTTATAGTTACTAGAGATGGGTCGTTGATCCAGGGAGTTATTCTGAGTGCCTGACTGGAGTCGGGAAGGAATTTTTCCCCCTAAAGTGAGGAAAATTGGCTTCTACCTCACAGGGTTTTTTTTGCCTTCCCCTGGATCAACTTGTAGGAAAACAGGCTGAACTGGATGGACAGATGTCTTTTTTCGGCCTTACAAACTATGTTACTATGTTACTATGTTACCTGCTGAGGTTGCTGTTGCTGCGACTCGTGAGGCGGCTGGAGCGTCTGCTGTGGCTCGTGCGGCTGGAACGTCTGCTGTGGCTGGTGCGGCTGGAGCATCTGCTGTGGCTCGTGCGGCGGAGGCGGCTGGAGCATCCACTTCGCCGCCCAGGAGGAGATCCACCCCTTCCATACACAGAACCCAATTATTCCACCATCTTTGACGGCCAATGCACAGATCCTCTGGGACTATAAAACCGCAGTGGAGGACTGGGTCATCCAGATACTCGACCACCGTAGGCCGGGAGATCCTTCATTGGAACGCCGAAAGGGAACTGTGCTTTGGTTTTCCGTTCGGACAGGGTCTGGCTTCCTGCAGGATGACGAGGATGGCCACAACATCGTCATAGCCTATACGTGGGGGATCAGGTGGAGTACACCCCCATGGTGTCCCTGAAAGGCCCATTTGCGACCGGGGTTACCCTCCTTTCAAAGCCTCTGGTGCCTACAACGGAATCAGAAGTGTGGCCGGATGAACCACCAGGTCCAGGACGCTTGCGCTGCCTGCAGGAGTTCCCAGATGGCGTCCTCCGGTTCAGGGAAAAGCCTCAGCCTCAGCCGGAGTCCTTACAGCTGGGTTAGCTGACCACGTTATCGTTCACCTTTCAATCCACGGTCATCCACCAATACCAGCTGCCGTGGAAGATGAAGCCAGTAGCAGCAGGGGAAGCTGGGTTTTCTTCCCTGGATGCAAGCTTTCTGGAACCGCTGCAGCCGGAAGTCCTTACCCCTGCTGTCCCGGCAGGAGCATTCAGAAAAGTGAAAATGGCTGCAGCGCTCGCCAGCGTCACCACCACCCGGACCCGGTCAAGTCCAACTTCAGGAAGAAGAAGGCACTGGAGTTCCACCACCGCAGCGAGCTTGGCCTACAAGAGGCAGGAGTGTCCTCTGATAAGCTTCAGCAGCAGCTCGAGCGAGGAGGAATTCAGGTCCCTCATATGAGGAACCCAACTACTGGCAGTGTCAAGGACACTGCAGGAGGACCTGTGGGAGCCACACCATGGACTGCACCTGACGGGTGAGATGCTAGTTGGCAGTTGTTTTTGTTTAGTTTGTGTTGCCCCCAGTTGATTCTCAACCAGATGGGCATGGCTGTCAGGACTCCCCCCATTCTGCAGAAAGGTCCCAGTTGCGCTGAAGTGCGACCATTTTCCTTTTTACCCCCTTCTCAGGTTATTTGGGAGCCCCCTTGGCAAAAAAGGTTCTTTATGTGCTGCTTTTTAATGTAATGTATTGCCCCCGTTTGACTCTCACCCAGCTGGAGTGGACATGGCTGTCAGTCAGGACTCCCCCCATTCTGCAGAAAGGTCCCAGTTGCGCCTAAGCGCGCCTATTTTCCTTTTTACCCCCTTCTCAGGTTATTTGGGAGCCCCCTTTGCAAAAAGGTTCTCTATTTGCTGCTATTCTCCATTATCCATGTGGATTACACATTACCTGTTTGGATTACAATTTTACCTCACGTGGATTACAATTGAATTTTGGAATATGTGTTCCAGACAGACAGTGTTTTATCATGCCAACTAGGAGCCATAAGGAGAGACTCAAACGTATACCTGAGCCTTTTATGCTTGCAAATGTGAAATTGATTGCACTAAAATGTTTGCATACTTATGTTTTTGCTGTATTTTAGCTGTTTTTAATGGTTCAGCACTTTAGCACATTGTGTGTATTCTTTATCTGGTACTGCAATGTGTCCTATTATGCACTTATTGTACGGTGTTTTTAGTAAATTATTCACTTATTAATAGCTAGCAGCAGTGAGCACCTTATTTTTCTAGTTCATATGGACTGCCTCTAAAGATTGTACGCCGCGGCTTAGCCTCGTGCGTATGACACATTCGCGCTTCAATAGTACGCACTTTTGTAAGCTAATGCTTATGTATTGCGTACTTTTAACTACGCTGACTGTACGTAATTTGGGCAGGAATGTTCGCAAAAAAAAAACGTTTTTTTATGTAGATTCGATGAATAAGTTTGTTTAAATACAAATCTTGTCAGAAATTCGGCAAATATTCGGCGAAGCAAATTTTGAATGATTCGCTCATCTCTAGTCAGGACTCTACCCTCAAATGAGGTAGTGGAAAAATGGCCCAAGGTTTTTAGGCAAAAAACTCTTCTCTCCTGTGTGGGGGGCCTCATTTGATCCTTGCTATGGGGCTCTAACATCTCTATGTACGCCACTGATGCAGAGGCAATAAATGTAAGTATTTGCATTCAGTCAAGTGTGGGGCAAAGAGATGTAACTGACTCTGTGTTGTTTGGTTCCTCAGTTATTGTTATTAAAAGTTTATTAATTAATCTGCAACTGGGTGTTACCAGTGGAGGTGTGTCTCAGCAAAGTCTGAAACTATCCAATCAATGCTGCTAGTCTCAGATAGTGCAGTGACACCCCCAACTGGTTACACCCAGTTAGAGATTCTTTAATAAAAGAAATATATAACTGAATGTGTTTCCTGGATCGAACACCCCAAACTCCAGAAGAGCAGGAACAGAAGATGTGGTAGTAGCTCTGGCTGCAATAATTATTCCCAGTGGCAATCCTCATACCATTGCTCCCTGGGGCCAGGGCAGTGAAAGGAATGTGAACCTTTCCTTTGGGGAACACCCTAATGTTGGGACCCCTTTGGGGTGCTCTTGATGTCATGGATGTGGTATGAATGCAAGGCAGGAGATGTAGGTGCTGTGGCCGGTGTATGGTACTGGAGTCAATAGCTAGGCCAGTTGTAGAATATAAAAAATAAAGTCTCTCTTTACTAAAGTGCAGAATGGGAGTAGTAGTACATCTAATGATATCAAGGAACAGTTCCAAAGCAAGTTACAGTGCAGTCTCTTCCCAATGATTGTATATAGGCAACAATGATGATAATAAGAGTAGTAGTCCCTGAGCTCCTTCTAGACACTTTACAACCTTTCCAAGATGATCACAGGCGTGCAAATCTCTAAAAAAAATATAAGTATTGCAGTTTCCACAGCGGCGTGAAAATCCTACAAACAATCAGGCAATCTGTTATATAAGTGTGAAAGGTGCCGTTAACTGTTAATTCTTCCACAAGCAGCAAAGTCTATAGCTATAATGAACAAATACTTTGCTAATACGCACGGCCTTGTGATCCTGGACAGTCTTTGTATATCTGTACCTCCTTCTCTCAAGGATTCTCTCCTTCCTCAGAATGATGTTCCTCCTGAAGAAATAGTCTCTTTCCTTGCCTCCCACTTCACATAGGCGTCTGCTTCTCTCACAAGCTGAGCCCAAAACAAACTAGCTTTCGGCCCTGAACGACATGGCAGAGCTAAAGTGAAGTGCCTGATGCAATACTAACTAGAAAGCTCCTTCGTCAGAGTGGAAAGCTAGTTCCTTCTGCTGAGTCAGGGCATAATTAAATGGTTCCACCTATAACCATCTTTTGGAAATACATACAAAATATAATACAAAGCATTAATCATTTTAGTAACGTACCAAATTAGCACTTTCCGTGGCCCTGGTTCTGGGGTACGGCAAACACCCCTGTCTACACATCAGCATGTCAGTTCTGTCATGCTGAAATAGTAATGTGAGACTTATCATTATATTATAGAACATTGTTAATGTAATAGCCTGATGTACAAAGGTCATATAAGGAACAGCCTGCCGGAGTTCACTGTATCCAGCATATCCAGATAATGCTGCACACCACCAGATCCCTGTTGACTAGAAGAGGATTCAACGAGGATCTGGTCGCTTTCTAGCAGAAATATGGGTTTTGGCTGGACAAAAAGTTATGCAGAAAGGAGATTTTGTCAGGCCTAGAGATGGCATTTCTCATGGAAAGTGGTCACATCCCCATCAGATCCCATTGTAGTCAATGGGGATCCAGTGGTGTGCAGCATTATTGATATAGTGACCTCTGCCAGAGATGTGAACAGAGCCTAATCATTAATAGTCTGATCAAAAATCGAATTTAAGAATATTAAAGCCCAACCAGCAATTCCCTAAACTTTTCACGTGCTCTGCTATTAAGACTTGAAAAACAGGCCTCTACGCTGCAAATATTTCACAGTCCACTACAGGCAGTTAATGATTTCCAAACTAATAGTTCTTCAGAATGTATTGTTGATACTTCGGCAAAGTTTTTCCCTGTTCATTTTTTCCTTCATAAAAACAGGCCACAGAACATCAGACCAGGCAGCAAATCCAGACAGTAAGGACTTTTCAAAATCCAGAGTAATTTATTGTAATTTATTAATAAGTCTACAGGACTCAGTTTTGCTTAAAGGGGTTATCCAATCCTAACCCCCCCCCCCCATATGCCGGGCCTCCCACGCTGAATATATTTAGCCGGGTCCCCGCTCCCTGCTTCCCCCATGCCTGGATGAAAGCACCCGCAATGCCAAGGAGGCTCATCCCTGTCCCCACCTGCCATTGGCTGCTCCCCCCGACACCGGATGTTTTCATCCAGGCACGGGGAGAAGCAGCAGCGGCCACGCAGGGACCAGGAGCGGCGCAGTGAGGGGGGACCTGGCTAAGTATATTCAGCGTGGGGGGCTTGGCATATGGGGTTGGGGGGGCTTCTTTTTAGGACTGAATAACCCTTTTAACGTTTTTTTCAGGGAATAATTACATTTTATCTTATAACTGCTACCTGTCTAAAATAATCACAAAAATTTTTTTTTAAAAAATGTTAAAAAAATATATAAAAAATAAAGATATAAAAGTTTAAATCACCCCCCTTTCCGTATAATTAAAAAATAAATACCTAAATAACAATAAATATAGACATCATGGGTATCACCGTGACCGAAAACACCCGTACTTTTTAAATATACAAAAAAAATTCCAATTCCAATAAAAAAAGTCCAACTTTCTAATTATTTTATCACTATCAAAACGCAGAAAAAACTATACATATTAGGTATCTCTGGATTCGTAATGACCAGTAGAATTAAATCAACTGGTCAATTTTAATGAACATCTAACGCTGTAAATAAAAAACCTGTAGAACTGTAGCGGAATAGCGTTTTTTTTGCAATTTCACCCGATTTGGAATCTTTTTCCCCGCTTCCCACTACACCATATGCAATATTAAATGGTGGCGTTGGAAAGTACAACTTGTCCCGCAAAAAACAAGCCCTCATACAGCTATGTGAACAGAAAAATAAAATAGTTATGGCTGTTTGAAGGCAGGGAGCGCAAAACGAAAACGCATAGCCAAAAAAACCTCTGGTACTGAAAGGGTTAAAAGGAGAGGTAATAACAAAGAAATAAAAAAAGAAATAAATATTATACACAGAGAGACTTATACAACAGTATTTACAACTACAAGATTGCAATATAACGTTCCTTATAACAAGATTATTTGGTAATTCAACAACAAACTCCTTAAACTTTACAGTACAAAGTTACCACCCAAGTCTCTCTTATCCCCACCTTTCTTCTATCTTCTTCCTTCTGTCTTCCTCCTTTGGGTCTCAAATCCTGGCTTTTTATGTGTTTAAAAGCCAGTTCTCGAATCTTCTAGACCAGGGATCAACAACCTTCAGCACTCCAGCTGTTGTGAAACTACAACTCCCAGCATGCTATTTCCACTTGTGAGCAGCCAAGCAAATGTGTATGATGGGAGATGTAGTTTCACAACGCCTGGAGTGCCGGAGGTTGCTGACCCCTGTTCTAGACTATATCTTGGCCAATTCTGATTGGTTGTTGAATCTGGTTTCTAACATCATCCAGCTACTGTATTTTTTGAATAATTGATACGAACAGCTGGAATGTTCCAGCATCTTCCTGCCCACCTGGCCATTGTCCCGCCTACTGGACAAGATGTCACACTTTCCTGTTTTAGTAAATAGCTGACAACCATTTGTTGCCCTTGATTTTGTCCAAAGAGACAGTACACTGCTCACACTAGGTTGGAGAGGAAAGGGCTAGATACATACTAATGCAGTGCATACAGTTCAGACACACTCATACCATTGCTTCCATCTCTGATTCACACAAATACTTTATAAAATATAAGGCTTACATTATTTCTAAAATGGGTATTTCTTACACTGCCTCCACTGTGTGCATGTTCCAGGCCCCACAGTGTCGACAGTGTTGACGAGATGGGCTTGGTCACAAGTTCTGCTGCAGCCATAACTGGCTTCAGCAGTGATGTGCTGCTTATGACCACGTCACTACTAAAGCCAGTTATCAGCTGCAGTGGAGCATGTCATGATGCCCATGCTGCGTTAAATGTAAGCACTGCAAGGCCCAGGGCACAGACACAGTGGTGGCAGCACTGAGGACCAGAGCTACGGGAGCATTTAACCTCCAAATGACCAGCAATATGCCTTTTTACAGCGGTCACTAAGAGGCCTTAGGCTGGGCTGCTTCCTTTTTACAGTTGCCCAGTCTACGCGCTGCACGGGTCTCCCATATAGCAGAAAGCAGGGGCACAGCTGTAACATAATAGCTGTGCTCCTGCTCTAATAGCCCGAGTCAGCAGGAGCACCTTTTACACTTATTGTCCCGAACCCCTTCTGTTCCAGCAATTCCTCTCTTCTCCACTGATGCAGCAGTGACCTCAAATTATGGCTGCAGCAGTGATGTGCCAGTATACTGCATAGGACTGCTGCAGCCAGCAAACAATCACTGGCCTCAGTGGTATATACAGCATTACAGTGCTGCATGTCACAGTGCTGCGTGTCACAGCTGTATCTTAGAGAAGAAAGGCAAGTGGAGAGGACAGAGTGGCAGTGCTACATCGGAAGATATTTGGGACAGTAAGTATAATAATTTTATTGTTCCAATAGGTTCCCTTCATTTAAAAAAAAATAAGCCGGACAACCCCTTTATATAGTACTTCATCCAAGTAGCATTATTACTCCAGTTCAGGGTACAACACTTGTTCAAGTGGCAGATACAGAGGCGTAGCTACCGGGGGGGCAGGGGAGGCGACGGCTCTGGGCCCAGTGACTCAGGGGGGCCCAGCAAGGATGACCTTAAAACAGGCGAATACAAGTGAGCGTTTCCATTATGGAAGCGCTCACTTGTATTTAGGAACCCCCATCAGACCTCAGATCAGCCCACTCAGCCACATAAAATTAAAATAAAAAACATTTCTGACCTGTCCTGCGCGTTCCGGCTGCCCTCCGGTCTGGCGCTTCACCGTCTTCCCTGGCCGGCGCGCACTATGACCTGACGCTGATCTGAGGTTTGATGGGGGCACATTCTGCTGATCTGAGGTCTGATGGGGGCACATTCAGCTGATCTGAGGTCTGATGGGGGCACAATACGCTGATCTGAGGTTTGATGGGGCACAATACGTTGATCTGAGGTCTGATGGAGGCACAATACGCTGATCTGAGGTCTGATGGGGGCACAATACGCTGAGCTGAGGTCTTATGGGGGCACAATACGCTGATCTGAGGTCTGATGGGGGCACAATACGCTGATCTGAGGTCTGATGGAGGCACAATACGCTGATCTGAGGTCTGATGGGGGCATAGTAGGCTGATCTGAGGTTTGATGGGGGCACATTCTGCTGATCTGAGGTCTGATGGGGGCACATTCTGCTGATCTGAGGTCTGATAGGGGCACAATACGCCGATCTGAGGTCTGATGGGGCACAATACGCTGATCTGAGGTCTGATGGAGGCACAATACGCTGATCTGAGGTCTGATGGAGGCACAATACTCTGATGTGAGGTCTGATGGGGGCACAATACGCTGATCTGAGGTCTGATGGAGGCACAATACGCTGATCTGAGGTCTGATGGGGGCACAGTAGGCTGATCTGAGGTTTGATGGGGGCACATTCTGCTGATCTGAGGTCTGATGAGGGCACATTCTGCTGATCTGAGGTCTGATGGGGGCACAATACGCTGATCTGAGGTCTGATGGGGCACAATACGCTGATCTGAGGTCTGATGGAGGCACAATACGCTGATCTGAGGTCTGATGGGGGCACAATACGCTGATCTGAGGTCTGATAGGGGCACAGTAGGGTGATGTGAGGACTGATGGGGGCACATTCTGCTGATCTGAGGTCTGATGGGGGCACAATACGCTGATCTGAGGTCTGATGGGGCAAAATACGCTGATCTGAGGTCTGATGGAGGCACAATATGCTGATCTGAGGTCTGATAGGGGCACAATACGCTGATCTGAGGTCTGATGGGGGCACAATACGCTGAGCTGAGGTCTGATGGGGGCACAATACGCTGATCTGAGGTCTGATGGAGGCACAATACGCTGATCTGAGGTCTGATGGAGGCACAATACGCTGATCTGAGGTCTGATAGGGGCACAATACGCTGATCTGAGGTCTGATGGGGGCACAATACGCTGAGCTGAGGTCTGATGGGGGCACAATACGCTGAGCTGAGGTCTGATGGGGGCACAATACGCTGATCTGAGGTCTGATGGAGGCACAATACGCTGATCTGAGGTCTGATGGGGGCATAGTAGGCTGATCTGAGGTTTGATGGGGGCACATTCTGCTGATCTGAGGTCTGATGGGGGTACATTCTGCTGATCTGAGGTCTGATGGGGGCACAATACGCTGAGCTGAGGTCTGATGGGGGCACAATACGCTGAGCTGAGGTCTGATGGGGGCACAATACGCTGATCTGAGGTCTGATGGAGGCACAATACGCTGATCTGAGGTCTGATGGGGGCATAGTAGGCTGATCTGAGGTTTGATGGGGGCACATTCTGCTGATCTGAGGTCTGATGGGGGTACATTCTGCTGACTGATCTGAGGTCTGATGGGGGCACATTCTGCTGATCTGAGGTCTGATGGGGCACAATACGCTGATCTGAGGTCTGATGGGGCACAATACGTTGATCTGAGGTCTGATGGAGGCACAATACGCTGATCTGAGGTCTGATGGGGGCACAATACGCTGAGCTGAGGTCTGATGGGGGCACAATACGCTGATCTGAGGTCTGATGGGGGCACAATACGCTGATCTGAGGTCTGATGGAGGCACAATACGCTGATCTGAGGTCTGATGGGGGCATAGTAGGCTGATCTGAGGTTTGATGGGGGCACATTCTGCTGATCTGAGGTCTGATGGAGGCACATTCTGCTGATCTGAGGTCTGATGGGGGCACAATACGCCGATCTGAGGTCTGATGGGGCACAATACGCTGATCTGAGGTCTGATGGAGGCACAATACGCTGATCTGAGGTCTGATGGAGGCACAATACGCTGATGTGAGGTCTGATGGGGGCACAATACGCTGATCTGAGGTCTGATGGAGGCACAATACGCTGATCTGAGGTCTGATGGAGGCACAATACGCTGATCTGAGGTCTGATGGGGGCACAATACGCTGAGCTGAGGTCTGATGGGGGCACAATACGCTGATCTGAGGTCTGATGGAGGCACAATACGCTGATCTGAGGTCTGATGGGGGCATAGTAGGCTGATCTGAGGTTTGATGGGGGCACATTCTGCTGATCTGAGGTCTGATGGGGGTACATTCTGCTGATCTGAGGTCTGATGGGGGCACATTCTGCTGATCTGAGGTCTGATGGGGGCACAATACGCTGATCTGAGGTCTGATGGGGCACAATACGTTGATCTGAGGTCTGATGGAGGCACAATACGCTGATCTGAGGTCTGATGGGGGCACAATACGCTGAGCTGAGGTCTGATGGGGGCACAATACGCTGATCTGAGGTCTGATGGGGGCACAATACGCTGATCTGAGGTCTGATGGAGGCACAATACGCTGATCTGAGGTCTGATGGGGGCATAGTAGGCTGATCTGAGGTTTGATGGGGGCACATTCTGCTGATCTGAGGTCTGATGGAGGCACATTCTGCTGATCTGAGGTCTGATGGGGGCACAATACGCCGATCTGAGGTCTGATGGGGCACAATACGCTGATCTGAGGTCTGATGGAGGCACAATACGCTGATCTGAGGTCTGATGGAGGCACAATACGCTGATGTGAGGTCTGATGGGGGCACAATACGCTGATCTGAGGTCTGATGGAGGCACAATACGCTGATCTGAGGTCTGATGGGGGCACAGTAGGCTGATCTGAGGTTTGATGGGGCACAATACGCTGATCTGAGGTCTGATGGAGGCACAATACGCTGATCTGAGGTCTGATGGGACACAATATGCTGATCTGAGGTCTGATGGAGGCACAATACGCTGATCTGAGGTCTGATGGAGGCACAATACGCTGATCTGAGGTCTGATGGAGGCACAATACGCTGATCTGAGGTCTGATGGGGGCACAATACGCTGATCTGAGGTCTGATGGGGGCACAATACGCTGATCTGAGGTCTGATGGGGGCACAATACGCTGATCTGAGGTCTGATGGGGGCACAATACGCTGATCTGAGGTCTGATGGAGGCACAATATGCTGATCTGAGGTCTGATAGGGGCACAGTAGGGTGATGTGAGGACTGATGGGGGCACATTCTGCTGATCTGAGGTCTGATGGGGGCACAATACGCTGATCTGAGGTCTGATGGGGCACAATACGCTGATCTGAGGTCTGATGGAGGCACAATACGCTGATCTGAGGTCTGATGGGGGCACAATACGCTGATCTGAGGTCTGATGGAGGCACAATATGCTGATCTGAGGTCTGATAGGGGCACAGTAGGGTGATGTGAGGACTGATGGGGGCACATTCTGCTGATCTGAGGTCTGATGGGGGCACAATACGCTGATCTGAGGTCTGATGGGGCACAATACGCTGATCTGAGGTCTGATGGAGGCACAATACGCTGATCTGAGGTCTCATGGGGGCACAATACGCTGATCTGAGGTCTGATGGAGGCACAATATGCTGATCTGAGGTCTGATAGGGGCACAGTAGGGTGATGTGAGGACTGATGGGGGCACATTCTGCTGATCTGAGGTCTGATGGGGGCACAATACGCTGATCTGAGGTCTGATGGGGCACAATACGCTGATCTGAGGTCTGATGGAGGCACAATACGCTGATTTGAGGTCTGATGGGGGCACAATACGCTGATCTGAGGTCTGATGGAGGCACAATTTGCAGATCTGAGGTCTGATAGGGGCACAATACGCTGATCTGAGGTCTGATGGGGGCACAATACGCTGAGCTGAGGTCTGATGGGGGCACAATACGCTGATCTGAGGTCTGATGGAGGCACAATACACTGATCTGAGGTTTGATGGGGGCATAGTAGGCTGATCTGAGGTTTGATGGGGGCACATTCTGCTGATCTGAGGTCTGATGGGGGCACATTCTGCTGATCTGAGGTCTGATGGGGGCACAATACGCCGATCTGAGGTCTGATGGGGCACAATACGCTGATCTGAGGTCTGATGGAGGCACAATACGCTGATCTGAGGTCTGATGGAGGCACAATACGCTGATCTGAGGACTGATGGGGGCACATTCTGCTGATCTGAGGTCTGATGGGGCACAATACGCTGATCTGAGGTCTGATGGGGCACAATACGCTGATCTGAGGTCTGATGGAGGCACAATACGCTGATCTGAGGTCTGATGGGGGCACAATACGCTGATCTGAGGTCTGATGGAGGCACAATATGCTGATCTGAGGTCTGATAGGGGCACAATACGCTGATCTGAGGTCTGATGGGGGCACAATACGCTGAGCTGAGGTCTGATGAGGGCGCAATACGCTGATCTGAGGTCTGATGGAGGCACAATACGCTGATCTGAGGTCTGATGGAGGCACAGTAGGCTGATCTGAGGTTTGATGGGGCACATTCTGCTGATCTGAGGTCTGATGGGGGCACATTCTGCTGATCTGAGGTCTGATGGGGGCACAATACGCTGATCTGAGGTCTGATGGGGCACAATACGCTGATCTAAGGTCTGATGGTGGCACAATACGCTGATCTGAGGTCTGATGTGGGGCACAATACGCTGATCTGAGGTCTGATGGAGGCACAATATGCTGATCTGAGGTCTGATAGGGGCACAGTAGGGTGATGTGAGGACTGATGGGGGCACATTCTGCTGATCTGAGGTCTGATGGGGGCACAATACGCTGATCTGAGGTCTGATGGGGCACAATACGCTGATCTGAGGTCTGATGGGGGCACAATACGCTGATCTGAGGTCTGATGGGGGCACATTCGGCTGATCTGAGGTCTTATGGGGGCACATTCTGCTGATCTGAGGTCTGATGGGGGCACAATACGCTGATCTGAGGTGTGATGGGGGCACAATACGTTGACCTGAGGTCTGATGGAGGCACAATACGCTGATCTGAGGTCTGATGTGGGCACAGTAGGCTGATGTGAGGACTAATAGGGGCACATTCTGCTGATCTGAGGTCTGATGGGGGTACAATACGCTGATCTGAGGTCTGATGGAGAATAATACGCTGATCTGAGGTCTGATGGGGCACAGTAGGCTGATGTGAGGTCTGATGGGGGCACATTCTGCTGATGTGAGGTCTGATGGGGCACAATACGCTGATCTGGGGTCTGATGGGGCACAATACGCTGATCTGAGGACTGATGGGGGCACAGTAGGCTGATGTGAGGTCTGATGGGGGCACATTCTGCTGATCTGAGGTCTGATGGGGGCACAATACACTGATCTGAGGTCTGATGGGGGCACAATACGTTGATCTGAGGTCTGATGGGGCACAATACGCTAATCTGAGGTCTGATGGGGGCACATTAAGCTTATCTGAGGTCTGATGGTAACAGGGGACTGTTAGCTTAGTGATGTAAAAACTATATTTTACTGCATTATGTGGTAGAGTATTTACACTAGGGTATGTAGAAAGTCTAATGTACTGTACTTAACAGCATAGATGATCTAGGAGTTTATACAGTCATCTTTCTAATACAATATTATAACCACAACTAGTAGTATGTGCCTGTGAAGTTAAACGTGCGTTTGGGAAGCCACTAAGTGGGGGGCCCACTCAAGTATGTTTCGCCCCCCCTGTGCTGAATCTCTAGCTACGCCTCTGAGCAGATACTTTTCATTTACTTTAACCCTTTAATATTCAGTACCATAATATTATGCAGCTGAGTATATCTAGCTAAAGGACTTAGTCCTTAGTCCAGGATTTTAAAAAAACATGGCTGTTTTCTACCAAAAACAGCAGCACCCCTGTCCATGGGTTGTGTCTGGTGTTGCAGCTATGTTCAATTTGTGTCAATGGAGTGAATCTGAAATACTGCACATACCCTATGGACAGGGGTGGTGCTGTTTTTTGGAAGAAAGCACACATGTTTTTCTAATCCTGGACATCCCCTTTAAGGGCCTGTTCACACGACTGTTCACAAAATTGCAGAATAGATGCAGCCCCATTCACTTCAATGAGAAGCGGCTCCGTGCCTCTGCAAAAAAAAAATAGAACTGCAGTAGCGGACAAGAATAGGCATTTTGAATGGAGTGGCGGGCTGTGTGTTCTGCAAATTGCGAAACACACACTGGTTGGCATCCGTGGTATTGCGGATCCGCATTTTTGCGGATCTGCAATACCGCGGCCGTCTGAACAGCCCCTAATGCTCAGAGCCGTAATAGTATAGTAATGGTATGGTGCTGTGGTGGCAGGACCTCAAGAGCTGAGCTTACACCATCGCTTGCAGATGCCAGCTGTATTATAGTTTAGTGTGCCCACAAGAGAACTGGACACATGCCTACCCAACCCCATTAACAATAATGGGATGGCATGGGAATCCGGCCGCTCCCTGGATTTAGCCAGAAAAAAACATATAGTCAATGGAGTCCGGTAGACCATGTGGCACTATCCAGATATGCCGAATCCAGAGAACTCCGGTGGGTTGTTCTGTGCCAGAATAACCTGCCGGATGTCTTTGACACAGGTACAAGTAGCCTCAGTGGCATGCCAAAAACTACTCCAAAGTTTTCAGCTTAATAAAATTTGCAAAGAAGGAAGAACAGATCCCCGTTCTTGTGTCCCATTGAGGTTATAAAGCGTGTGCCCTTACTCTAGTTCACTTTGTAATTCCTCTACTTACAGTCAGCTGAATCCCGGTACAGCATGTGGCAAAGCATATCTGTCATTGTGTGTATATTGATTCCTGTATTGTAATCAGCAATTAAACGGCTAGATCAATGGTTATTTTGTTGATTCCTGGTCAGAAAGGTTTAGATTACACTTTAGATTGCATGGCTGGATTAACTCTAACCTTTGCCTGCCAGAGCTCTTTATGCTGGTGTAAGCGTCTTTCTTTTTTATTTGTCAAGTAATGGTCTTGGTGACAATATTGAGCTATCTGGTAACATATGAATCCACTTGTCCATGCAGTGTGAGCATGAACCATAGTGCTCTAAGTGTACTAGTGCAGGGCCCGGCAGAGACAGCACAAGACCCTTCACTGTCAGTTAGCTCAGCATACAGTACCCCCTTATGCCTCTATAATGGCACCAGGAAGTCTCTTACATGCAATCTGTCAGTAGGAGACTGATTTTAAAGATGGCTCCCCTAACCTATAGGCAGTGCTTCCCAGCTCCATAGGTTGCACATAAAGTACAATACTTCTGTCCCTTCACGAATAATATGAAGCTACATAATACAATATATACAGTTACTGTTAACTGAGTTTTGTCACTTCAGCAAGTGGCATTTATCATGTAGAGAAAGTTAATACAAGGCACTTACTAATGTATTGTGATTTTCCATATTGCTTCCTTTGCTGGCTGGATTCATTTTTTCATCACATTATACACTACTCGTCCATCAGCTGGTGCTTTTTTCTATTGTGTGCAATTAATCAGCAGTGGCCATGCTTGTACACAATAGAAAAAAAGGACCAGCCTATATGAGCTCCCACGTTCCCGGCCACCAGAGAGGCCTGCATTTTTTCCTATAGTGTGCAAGCACTATATGGGGTTGAACTACACCAACACCAATCATATGGAAATTGGAAAACTCCTTTAATTATGTATCATATTGTGCACTCAAATCACTACCATATACATTTATTGCATATATAGTGCCTTGAAAAAGTATTCATATCTCTTAAACTTTTCCACACTTAAATGTATTTTATTGGAATTTTATGTGATAGACAAACAAAAAATACCAAATATGTGTGATGTGTGGCGCACATTTGTACTCTGATACCCCTAAATAAAATCCAGTGTGACCATTTGCCTTCAGAAGTCACCTAATTGGTAGAACCTGTGTCATTTGTTCTCAGTATAACTACAGATGTTCTGTGAAGGCCTCAGAGGTTTGTTAGTGAACATTAGTGATGTACATAGGTGAAACATACATTGTCCTGCACATGTCACCGTGATTAGCGGCAGAAAGAAACTCAATAAAACTTGCATATATACCATTTAGTATGTGCAAGGCGAGCAGTAAGGGACAGGGAAGTGGGTGTGCTGCTGATGGTGCACGGTGGGCGCAGTGAAACAGTGTCTGCTGGCAGAGCACAAAAAACAAAGTCATCCAAAACTCATAGCTTCATGTCTCAGTTTGGAGGGCGGCACAAGACAGGTTCTTGTTAGGTCAACATGTCAGGAGGAGGACCAGAGTGAGGTTAATTTTTTAGGTTAAAAAATTAGGGGTGAGGGCCTGCTGGTGAACCTCTTAAATATTTAAAGGTGAGGGCAGCCTAATAAGCAGTTTGATATGATGGAGGAAGAGGACGAGAAGAGGAAGGGGTTCATGGAAATACAGTGCATTCAATACACCTTAAAAGCCACATTTAAAGTTGCTTTATGTTCAGCCGCTTTCCTCTGGGGGGTAGCGAAGTCAGGGGCAATCCAGGACTTGTTCATTTTGATTAGCGTCAGCATTTTCAGTTGACAGGCGGATGCGCTTAGAAGTTATTATGCCCCCAGCGGCACTAAATAACCGCTCCGACAAAACGCTGGGGGCAGGGCAGGCCAGCACCTACAAGGTGTAGATCGCCAGTTCGTGCCACGTGTCCATCTTAGACACCCAATATTTATAAGGCACAGAGGGATCGTTGAGGACGTTGACATTGTCAGCTAGGTACTCCTTTACCATTTTACAAAACTTTTCCCTCCGATTTGTGACACTAGGCCGCTTATCAGAACCTTTTCCACATGCAGCGCTGTCCACCTTTATTGTGAGCAGGTAGAGTTCCAGCGCGTGCTCAGGTCACACAGCAGTCAGTGAGCTGGCAAGTGTAAGCGCTGCTGCAGCGTTGCCAGACTGGCGGAAGCTGTAGGTGACTTTCGGAAATGGGCACCTTCACCAGCAGCTCAGGCAAATTGGTGTAGGTTTTGAGAAACCGCTGAACCACTAAGTTGAAGCAGTTGTTTGGCCTGAGGGAGACTCCTGTTCGTCCTTCCTGTTGGAGGAACAGGTAGACTCATTCCTGTCATTAGTTCCAGGGTCCTATAGGGTCAGTTTGGTTTAGGTTCCTGCGTATGAACTCGCCTACCTTTGAGGCCTGTTCATACTGGTAGTCAGTCAGGGTTTCCTATAGGAGGTGTCCATCTTCCTTCCTTAGTTTCAAGACCTAATCTTCTTTCCCTCCTACGCTCTGTGTGGTTTTCCCCCCACACCTGAGCCTGACAGTATATGTGTGAGCTTGCCGAGCTCCAAAGCCGCTACCAAGTGGCGTCCGTTATCAGACACAACCACGCCTGGTTGTAGGTTGAGTAGCGAGAGCCACAGGTCAGCCTGGTCCCTTATACTCTGCCACAGCACTGTGGCGGTGTGTTGTTTGTCACCTAAGCAAATAAGTTTCAGCACAGCCTGTTGCCGCTTCCCCACCGCTGTGCTAAACTGCTTCCAGCTACTGACTGATGGCTGACTGGTGCTGCAAGATGTGAATTCCTAGATGGAAGTGGTGGAGGAGAAGGAGGGGTTGCAGCCGCTAATGTAGGTGGTGGCGGAAATCCTAATGGAAGTAGGGCCCGCAATCCTTTGTGTCGGTAGCACCTGTGCCATCCCAAGGTACAATTCGCTCCCAGCCTCCACAACATTCACCCAGTGTGCCGTCAAGGAAATGTAGCGGCCGGAAGCACTTGTCCAGTGTCCACAAGCAACATTTTCAGCACCAGCAATTTGTAAAGGTGTGCATTTAGTGCTATGGCCTGTGGGTGGGTGGCTGGTTATTTGAGCTTTTGTTCAAAGGCTTGGGGTATGGACATCTGTACGCTGCGCTGGGACACAGAAGTGGAGATGCTCACTGATGGTGCTTGCGAGGGTCCAGGTGCAGGGAGGGAGGCATCTGGGCCTGCTTCTTGGCTAGCACGTAACACGGGGAAGAGGAGGCAGAGGTGTGACCTGCAGACACCGATTGTGGATCCAGTCATTTGGCCCACCTATTAGGGTGCTGCCATGAAGATCATGTTGGTGGTGGTCAGGTTGCTAGTGTTCATGGCCCTGCTCATTTTGGTATGGCACAGGTTGCAAATGACAATTCTTTTATCATCCACACTTTTTGGTGAGGCCTGCTTTCTCCCTTTTGCCACTCCACCGCCTCTTCCAGCCTGTTGCGGTGCTGCGGATCCCTCCCCTTCTGTACTGCTGTCCTCGCTCAGCTTGCCTCCTTCCCATGTTGGGCCAGTGATTTTTATCGTCCACCACCTCTTCTTCCACTTCTTCACTCTGGTCCTCCTCCTGACAAGTTGACCTTCAGTGCTGCTGACACTCTAAAACATTTGGGTTGAGGGTCTGCTGCTGATCTGACCATCTAAAACATTCGGGGCGAATGCCTGCTGCTGATCTGACTGTTTAAAACATTAGGGGTGAGGATGTGCTGCTACTTGCACTTTATATACAAGTAAATATATGTTTCCTAACAATATTTCCTCTAAAATCGATGATATCTGTTTTTGGGGGTATTATTGTCATTCCGTAAAAGTGGCATAATAGTCGGACATCATCTTTAATATCAGCGACTTCGGTGTCCAAGATGCATCCAGACATCCTCTCCATGCTGTTCCCTAACCATTTCAGTGGTGTTTCCACCATTTTCTCACGTTTCCCTATGAACCAGACACCCTCCCCTCTGCAGAGCAGGGGGTGCCTGGTCTTCTCCCATTGACTTCCATTATACTCGGGTGCTCGGCCGAGCACTCGAGCACCACCTAGTGTTTAGCCAGAGCACCCGAGAATCGCGGTGCTCGATCATCACTATTAATTAGAGAAGCAGCCAAGAGGCCCATGGTCACTCTGGAGGAGCTGCAGAAATCCCCAGCTCAGGTGGGAGAATATGTCCACATGACAACTATTAGTCGTGTATTCCACAAATCTGGCCTTTATGGAAGAGTGACAAGAAGAATTTTTGAAAGCAAGCCACAAGAAGTCCCGTTTGCAGTTTGCCACAAGCCATGTAGGGCACACAGCAAACATTTGGAAGAAGGTGCTTTGGTCAGATACGACCAAAGTTGAACTTTTCGGCCTAAATTCAAAACACTATGTGTGGTGGAAAACTAATACTTCACATCAACCTGAACATACCACCCCACCAAGAAACATGGTGGTGGCAGCATCATACCATGGGGATACTTTTCTTCAGCAAGGACAGGGAAGGTGGTCAGAGTTGATGGGGAGATGGATGGAGCTAAATACAGGGCAATCCTGGAGGAAAACCTGTTAGAGGCTGCAAAATAGTTGAGACTGGGGTAAAGATTCACCTTCCAGCAGGACAACAACCCTAAACATACAGCCAGAGCTATAATAAAATGATTTAAATCAAAGCATATTCGTGTTTTAGAATGGCCCAGTCAAAGTCCAGACCTAAATCCCATTGAGAATCTGTGGCAAGACTTGAAAATTGATGTTCACAGGCACTCTCCATCTAATCTGACTGAGCTTGAGCTATTTTGCTAAGAGGAATCGGCAAAAAGTCAGCTCTAGATGTGAAAGCTGGTAGAGACATACCCCAAAAGGCTTGCAGCTGTAATTGCAGCAAAAGGGTGGTCCTACAAAGAATTGACTCAGGGGGGCTGAATACAAAAGCACATCACACTTTCCAGATTTTTATTTATTTAAAAAATTTTAAAGCCCATGTATCATTTCTTTTCATTTCACGCACACTTGTTAGATTGTGTTGGTCTATCACATAAAATCCCAATAAAATACATTTAAGTTTGTTGGTGTAACGTGAAAAAATATGGAAAAGTTTGAGGGTTATGAATACTTTTTCAAGGCACTGTATAAGGTATATTAGATGAATGGCAAGATCAACATAATGTTGGAGAATGTGGAATACATTGTTGTATATTGCTTTGCTCTAGTTACTATACGTCATGGTACTGCTTTTTGCTGTGTAAACATGAATTAACCATAAAACAAGGGCGAGTCATTAGTATTAGCCATTTGCTTGGGGAAACTGGACTGACCTGATAGTGAACCATACACGTCAACTATATCTGTTCCACTGCATTTATTAGGCTGCATTTATATAGTTCACTTTTACTGTAATTTCCATTTTTGTTAGGAATTTATTTTTTTAACATAACTACATTTAAATATAACCTACATTCGGTGGTTATTTAAAGGGGTATTCCCATCACATACAATGGGGGGCATATCGCTAGGATATGCCCCGATTGTCTGATAGATGGGGTCCCACCTCTGGGACCCGCACCTACAAGAAGAATGGAGCGGGGAGAGCTGTGACTGGAGGACCCTGGGTTTTCCGGAGTTCATCCACCACCAAGCGCTCCTCCCCGCTGCTCCCATACAAGTGAATGGGAGCACACTGCGCATGCGCGGCCACCGCTCCCATTCATTTCTATGGGGCAGACGGAAATAGCCGATGCCAGTGCCATGGCTGCGCATGCGCCGTGCTCCCTTCATTCATTTTCTCTCTGTCCGTTCTCATTGTAGGTGCATGTCCCAGAGGTGGGACCCACACCTATCAGACAATGGGGGTATATCCTAGCGATATGCCCCCATTGTATGTCATGGCAAAACCCTTTAAAAGGAATCTATCACAAGGGAATTTACAGTCAAGCCAGACACAATGGGGGAGATTTATCAAACTGGTGTAAAGTAGAACTGGCTCAGTTTCCCATAGCAAACAATCAGATTCCACCTTTCATTTTCCGAACGAAGCCAATTCTACTTCACACCAGTTTGATAACTCTCCCCCAAAGTCTTTTAATCCATGTGCAAATGATCAGCTAGGTGCACAGAGAGTGGGCTTGAGTCATACCTCCCAACCGTCCCAGATCCAGCGGGACAGTCCCGAATTGCAGTGGCTGTCCCGCTGTCCCGGTATGAGGGAGACAGTTGCCTGTATTATGATGAAGCAGACAGCCAGCATCGGCTGCCTGCTTCATCATCTCTCCGTTCCCCCCTGCAGGCTCTCCATACCTCTGATCTGGGCGGTGGGGGGGGGGGCAGCCGTCATACTTGGCCCGCCACCTCCACAGACCACGGTCCTGGTGGTCCTGCAGATGCTTCTAGGAAGAAGGTAAGTATATGCTGTTTATTTTTTTTAACTTTCTGTGAGTGGCACAAGGTGGGCATATTACTGTGGGGGCACAACATATTATTGGGGGGCACAGTGTGGGCATGTTACTGGGGGCACAACTTATTACTGGGGGCACAATGTGAGCATATTACAGGGCCCCAACATATTACTGGGGGGCACAATGTGGGCATGTTACTGGGGCACAACTTATTACTGGGGGGCACAATGTGGGCATATTACGGGGGGCACAGCTGGGCATATTACTGGGGGTACATAACAGGGCATATTACTGGGGGCACATAACAGGGCATATTACTGGAGGCACATAACAGGGCATATTACTGGGGGACACATAACAGGGCATATTACTGGGGGACACATAACAGGGCATATTACTGGGGGCACATAACAGGGCATATTACTGGGGGCACATAACAGGGCATATTACTGGGGGGCACATAACAGGGCATATTACTGGGAGGCACATAACAGGGCATATTACTGGTGGAACTGCTGGTCACATTACTGGGGCACAGCTGGGCATATTAATGGGGGCACATAACGGGAATAATTACTATATGGAGTAGTAAGGGGACTGGGTGGGATTAGGTGTATAGTTATATTTTGGGCGGAGTTAGAGGCGTGGCCTAGTGCTGAAAAAGTGTCTCTCTTTATTCTTTTCCAAAGTTGAGAGGTATGGCTTGAGTAACCATGTGTACTCTTGCCCCTCCTGTCCCTCCATCTCCTTCTTGATTGACAAGGCCAGGCTAGATGACTATCCAGGGTCCTGGCCCTGTTAACCAAGGGATTCAAGTGCTTTTCCTCCAGAAAGAAGCAATGGATGACTAAGTGAGGCCGAGTACCTGCTTCAGTTACTTGATCAGTTATTTCCATCAGTTGTTGTGAGCCAAAACCAGTAGTGAAGCCTACTCAGACATAAGGTATCATATAAAAATCTGTTCCTGTTCTGTGGTTTTGACCCACACCTGTTTTTGGCTCACAATAACTGATGTGAACTCTGCCTAAGCCTTCTAATAGGCGCTACTTCCTGTTCTTTGGAAATCTCTTTTCAGCAATCATCTCATTATCATTACAGGCAGGATTACAATGACAGATAAAACATCTGTAAATCTAATACATGACTAACCATTCACAATAGGTGATTCTTAAATCGTATCTACTTCTTCCTTGTACAGTGACATCTACACAGGTCAGGATACTTTCACATATGTGATAAAACTATCCAGGGGAGGAACAGCTAGAGCTAGAGCTGGAGCACTGCCAGACCCCAATTACTATAATAGGACCCCACAGGGAGCCAGCCAGTTCCAAGCATGGATTTGGCCAGACAAAAAATGGTGCTTACAGATGCCAAAGCTTGCCATACATTTTAGATAGCTGTTAGCCAAATACTTGTTCTGCTGAAACCTATCCCTCCGAATCCTCACATGTATTCAAAAGGATCGAACGTTGAAATGCAATTGCTTTATTTCTTCTTTCCTCAACATCTGCCACTGGAGGAGAGTCTGGAGGCCTCTCTATGTAGTGAGCCCAGGAAATGCAAGAGAAGGATATGAGTGGTAGTAACTGTGGCAATGGTAGCTGTACACACGGATCATATTGGCAACCCTCATACTGTCTAGGGTGGTGCAGTAACAAGAGGGCAAACCCTTTCTTCCCTTGGCTCATACTCATGATGGGGCTCCTGCTTGGTGGTAATTTGTGTGCCCTTAGTGTTTTGGCAGGGTGTGAGGCAGGAGTGTGGATGAAGTGGTATGTGGATGATTGAATATGTCTCTCTTTAATAAAGTATCCGATAGGAGTAGCAATATATCCAACAGTATCAAGGCGCAGTTCAGAGTGCTATTCCTCCCCGAAAGCACTGTATGATTGGGGCAATGATGGGGGTTGTGGTCTCCCCAAAGTCACACTCTGCAGAACCTAAGGCTGTCTTAGCTTCTTAGTAGATGTTTCTGTAATTCTCTTGAATGGGGAAGGGGGGTTACAGAATTAAGTTAGGGCTGGCCAAACTGTCTCAAGGTATGGAAGGCTATGTTAGCAATATTCACAACAGTCAGGTCCCTCTTTCTGCCTAGACTAGTATTCTACCTTGCTGACTGACTCCAATACATGGGTTTGTCGATTCTGGACCTTCTAACTTCTCTTTCCGGAGCACTTTAATGCAGCATTTGTTATTTAGCTGTAGAAACCTGAGAGGTAATGACTTTCTGAGCTCAGGCCTAATTCTAAGGGGTAAGTACATATAGGTTCTCTCGCTTATTCAGCTAGAACAGAAAAACAACCCTCTTCATAATCAGGGGGTGGACCCGAGTTCATCCCCTGGCAATCTACGAGGGTTGAGTCAATGTGTTAACCCTGACTATCTATACAATACTATTGGGTATACAAATAGAGCAAATCAGAACATTTCATTTTACAATACATTACTGTTTTCTAATGTGTAAGGCTAAGGAGAATTGTAGCTAAATTAACAGGTGATACAAGGTTAATTTCCACTATGGCTAGGAAGCTCTTCATGCTTCTTTACAAATAACAAAGCCTGGACAGATAATTCATTGTATACAGAGCTAATGGCTCGCTTTCTCTGTGATTGGAACAGTAAGTGTATTCTATTAATGCTTTTATTAAATTGGCAAATATGGGTGTGTGCTCTTTTCCTGCCAAGCATAACTTACTGAACTAAACTTTGTAACTTCCTTGTTGAGTAGGTTTCAGTAGTCTGCAGATACAGTTCATACTTATCTTGAAGAATCGTTGATTTATTTGCCGATTTATAAGTTATAAAGAACCGTTCTGTAGCATAGGCTGCTTTGTTAGTATGTTGAAAGGACATTAAACATGTAACATGTGTAATGAATAAAATAAAAATTAAACAGTAAAGATTGTCGGAAGGGTAATTTTCCTTTATTTTAAAAAAAAGTAATACAGGGATTTAAAGGGGTTTTCTGGTTGGTATAATTGTCCCCTATTTACTGGGTAGGAGATAACTGATTGCTTGGACCACGACTGATCATGAGAAGAGGATGTTCTGTAACCCTTATTGATGGAGTCGCAGAGCATATACTTGACCTACCATTCCATCTAGACAGGGGTATAGGAGTAATGAAACCCCCTATTTTTGTGATCTCTAGGGATCCCAGTCGTTGGAACCCCATGACTGGTTAGTTATCCAGTCGAGAGGGATGCAATATACCAACTGGGTTATGGCTGTTATATTTATTTTGGGGCTTTAAAGGCATCTTTATTTATTCTGGGTCTGTACTTACTTAGCAGTCTTGTCAGAGGACTGTGTTTATTTCAGGTTCTAATCTGGGTCTGTATTTCGGAGTTAAGGGGTCTTTACAGGGTGACAGGGTGTGATGAAGGGTACAGTAAATGCACTACTTGTGAATGGAACGCAGCACAATAGCAATATTTGGGGGCATGGCCTATATAAATGCTGGATGCATAAAAAAATTGATCAATGCTTATCTTTTAACTTTTAATTTTAATTTAACAAAATTAATATTATTTAAAATAGCTAAAATCTTTTGTTTTTTGCGGGACAAGATGAATTTTTTAATGGTGCCATTTTATTTACCATGTCATATTAGAAAACGGGAGAAAAAGTCTAAGTGGGGTAAAATTGTAAAAACAACAAAATCCAAGGTTTTTGGAGTTTTGACATCATTGAGCTCATTTTGCACTAAAAATGACATGATGTCCTTATTCTTCAAATCAATGTGATTACAGTGATACCAAACTTGTAAAGTTTTTATGTTGTTATATCACTTTTCTGACAGCGATACCTTTTTTATATTTCCGGAAAAAACTGTACTTTATATTGGTACTATTTTTGTAGTATCTATGTCTTTTAGATCACTGTTCAATTTTCGGGGGAAGCCCCAGGTTACTAAAAAATGGCAAATTGTGTGTTTTTAATTTTTTCCATTACAGCATTCACCATATTAAATAGTTCAGACATTTTCAGACGCGGCAATAGCTATTTTATATGTAAAATTGGGAAAGGGGTTATTTAAACTTAATTTTCTTAATAACTATTAGCCCCCTTAGGGGTCTAAAACCTGGGATTTTTTGATCTGTTGTCCTATTCACCCTATTAGGGTGAATGGGATTTTGACACACTCCCTGCTAAGCTATGCCTTGTGCACAGCTTAGCAGAGATATTACTATGACAACCCTAGGAAGCCTCAGCAGGCCCCAGGCTGTCATGGTAACCGATCAGAGCCTCGTGATTTCCCTGCAGGGGCTCTAATCGGAAGGCAGAGGAAGCTGCATCCCTCTGCCTTAGGCTACTTTCACACTATCGGTAATATTTTCCAGTATTGAGATCCTTCATAGAGTCTCAGTACAGGAAAAAAACGCTTCCGTTTTGTCCCCATTCATTGTCAATGGGGACAAAACGTAACTGAACAGAACGGAGTGCTCCAAAATGCATTCCGTTCTGTTCTCATACCGGAGACAAACCACAGCAAGCTGAGGTTTTCTTTCCGTCCTGGGATGGGGAACAAGACAGATCCATCATGAACCACAATGCTAGTCAATGGTGACAGATCTGTTTACTCTGACACAATCTGAAACGATAGAAAATGGATCCGTCCCCCATTGACTTTCAATCGTGTTCATGATGGAACCATCTTGGGTATGTTAAAGATAATACAACCAGATCCATTCATAACGGATGCAGATGGTTGTATTATCAGTAACGGAAGTGTTTTTGCTGAGCCCTGCCAGATCCAGCAAAAACGCTAGTGTGAAAGTAGCCTTATCCCACAGATACTGCGAATGCTATTGATCGCGGCATCTGAGGGGTTAAATGACGGGGTTCAGCATATGCACAGCTGAGCATTTGCAGTATTTTATTTTCATTGCATCATTGTGGCCAGGTGCCTGCTGTACACAATTGCGAGCACATAATGCCGTATATGTATGGCATTATGCCCTAAGGGGTTAAGCACCACTGCCCCTTCACTTTAATCTCCCATACAGACCTGTTCTTGTGTATGCAGCAGAATATATAGTACTGTAGCTCAGCATGATTCACGTGAATGGGACTGATGCAGTGACAGACACAGCCATATATTTTTGCTCCCCAATGTACCCACTGTACTGCATATAGAGATTGATAATTGTGTACTGAAACCACAAAGTGTGCATGCCTCCATTTGATTTAAACCAATAAGCTATTAAACTCGTTCCTGTAACTGCCAAGCCATGTACCCTCTTCTAAGAGTTTCTAATAGAGATGAGCAAACGTGCTCGTAATGAGCACTGTGGCGCTCGGCTCCCCTGCGCTCGCACGGGCGCAGGCATCCAGATCCGTCGGGTGAGGAGGACGGATCCGGATGCCTGCGCCCATGCGAGCGCAGGGGAGCCGAGCGCTACAGTGCTCGTTACGAGCACGTTCACTCATCTCTAGTTTATAACCATCAAGATTCAGGTGTTAGAAGAAAATTGCACTGGTTCAAATCATAATAAAGTATGGGCACCTGCAAAGTAGTCTGTATCCATTGGAGGGGAATTTTGAGTAAGACCTTTATTAGCAACAAATAATGTCACCCAATAAAAAGTACCACACAGTTAGTGCATAAAACAAAAAGTATTATACAGAAAGTACCCTCCAAAGTGTATTTCCATAAGCAGTGCCATACAAATGCTCCCCAGAAATTATTTCCATATTGATCCTGGCATTTTGGCTTGCTGATACTGTTACACCATTGTATTTCAATGCATTGCATCCTGTGACATTGGGGAGATATATCAAGACTGGCGTATCCATCCGCCACCTTGATCTCTCTGCACTGGTGTGAGAGGCGGCTCATTCCCCTACCCCTATTTGGTTTAATGTTATCAGCTGCCCCCAACCCCCAGGAACCATAGCTCATTGCTTTTCACTTTGAAATATGGATGTGACCAGCTCTGCTGAAGTATAAATATACACAGTCTATGGAGAGGGGAGGAGTGAGCAGCAGCAGGAATTAGACAGAGGAAACAGGCACAGACAAAGAGCTGTTTATAACCCAGCACAAGTGCATTTATCACAATCATACAGGCCTGTACTTCTCTGTAATGTCCTCCATGATCCTGGGGTTGTGTATGAGTAAGTAAGAGAAGGTTAGGAAGCATATTCTCCTCTACTTTCTGTGTGCAGTTGATGACAGCTAGTCTCCACCCACCACCTCTGGGTGAACTGCAAACTAGACATTCACTATGCAGCTAAAAAATGCCAGACACAAGTCATTTAGTGGCCAGAAATAGTGTTATTTCTCATGTACACACACACACACTGTACAATTGATGAAAGGGGTTGTCCCACGAAAAATATTTTACAGTTTTCAAACTAGCACCTGGATCTGAATACTTTTGTAATTGCATGTAATAAAAATTTTTGTATATTTACTGTGTTATTAAAAAAAAAAAAGTATCTGTATAGGGTCACTTAATATCTTATTTCTTTGACCTGCTCATTGAGAAGGCCGCACATGCTCAGTTTCATCCTTCACCTGCCTCCTGAGCTGTGATGGGTAGAGCTGAGACACGCCTCCTGAGCTGCAGCAGATAAGACACTCCCCTTGAGTGGTCAGCTTGATATAAATCTAGCAGGGGCAATAAATGTGGAGATCTCTGGATCCATGTGAGGTACAGGGCTGGTTCTAGCTTTGTTAGAAAGGTATTGTCCTGTATTATATGATGTCTGATTTTCATTTTTTGCATTATTCGTGGGATAACCCCTATAATGCAAATTTTATTGAAAGGTTTGTTACATTTTAAGTATCCTGCTCTTTTGATGCTTGTGTGTCCAGTGGGCAGACCTACTAAGTACTTTAGCATTGAGAGATAGCTGTCAATCACTGTGTAGGACCATTCACTGCGCTCTTAAGCATAGAAAGAGCAGAGATTTAAATGAATATGTACATGTTATACTGAATCTTTTCCTCCTGCTCTATAACATGTTGCTTTGCCCTTCATTTTGTGGCAGGTTTGCTTTAATTATTACAATATGGAATACTACAGCTGGGATTTCCCTTTGATAGCCACTCCAATTCAGGAAGGTACTGTAGGTGAGAGCACAATAGGTCCAATACAGTCTTTTAGGGAGTTTTCCTACAGCTATCAGTGTCACATTCTCTTATCAGGAGAAAATCCGGATTTTTGGGACTTTATCTCTTGTATTTGATGTGTACCAGCATTAATCCAGATACAAAAAGTTAAGCATCCAGCACTTCTTACTTTGTTAAATATATGGAATAAAAAAAATCTTATTAAAACCCAAGGTCAGCGTACGCTTTTCTGGTGTCAAGCATCCTTACACATAGCACCAGTGTTTGCCAACATGATTTCTTCTCTCCGGTCAACTTATCCAAAAATAGTCAACATTTTTATCGACATATTGTAAAACCACAATGAATGATAAAGATAATAAGTGATACATGTCTATAGCTCAATATACTCATGTGATTGCATTAGCACTAGAGACAAGCAAAGTTTTACCAAATTTGATTCGGCAGCTTCTCCAAAGTTTGACAAGATTTGATTTGTTATGAATTAATTTGTCACAAATAGCTACAGTATGTTAAAACTCTATTCAGCCGTTTTTAACGGCTGCTTAGACAGAAGTGTGCCGTCTAACAGCCATTAAAAACGGTAATACACTAGAGTAATATGGCTCACCTCTTCCACTTGATTTCGCAAAAGCAGTCCACTCCTCTCGTGAGTGGAAAAGACCTGCTGAAGGACCTGCATTGAACGTAACCGCCCACTTCCAGCATGATCATGTGGTGACGCTGACCTCACCATATGATCATGCCTGGAGGGTGCGGTGACATCATCACGCTCAGTAGAAGAAAATGTTTCAGTAGAAGAAAATGTTTAATGAATCAGTTGTGCAAAGAGTGTTTGCTTATGTAGTATTCATGCTGAGCACCACATGCAATTATGCCTGAGATCAATTTAATTTGTACATAAATATTAAAAGGGTTGTTCCACCATTAAATGTTATTTTACTGTAATTCAACATAAAAAAAATTTACTTTTGTAATTTACTTTCTGTTGCAAGTTGTTAGATATTCTATTTACTACATTGTAATGGTGCCCTCTGGTGTTTAATCTGTATAGTAATGTGCATGTCCATCTACTGAGGTGGTCGCACATGCTCAGTTCAATACTTCAACTGCCATCAGCCATATCTACTGTTAGAAGCTGTGACAGCTACAGGGAAAGAGCTGTAGCAGAAAGGATGTGCCCCCTGAGAAGGGACACGTCCTTCAGAAAGGACACACACCCTGATCTGCCAACCTAAAAATAATCTAACAGAGCAACTGCAGCAATGAATACAGAGAACTCTGGAGATCTCTACAGAGTTGGTTCTAGATTTATTAGAAACAGATTGATATGTACTATATAATGTCTAATTTTCATTTTTTTCAATCATTCATGGCATGAACCCTTTAAGAAATGGTATTCTAACTTCTTCTAATATTTGTTTTGCAGAATACTACAACTGGAGCATATGAGGTAAACATCTTTAATGACCTATGTTTTGGTTTATGTTTTATGTAAATTAGATTGTATGATATAATAAAAAGTAAACAGCGCCACTCTTATCCATGGGTTGTTCCAGGTATTGCAGTTCATCCCCATTCCATTGAATGGGACTAAGCTGTATTACCAAGCACAGCCCATGGATTCCCAATTGTATACAACTCCTTTACATTTTTTACTGTTATGCTTCAGCTCTTACTAAGGAAAATCAGAGCCAGTTTCATTGCTATAATTGCTCCTTTTTAATTCACAAGAACTTCTGGAAGCTTTAATAAAACGTTCTAACTTTGGCTGATATTGTTTACTTTGTAGAAAACAACAGATTTGATCAGCAAGGATCCATATGTGGTAAGTGTTCTGATATTCACATGAGTTTTCCATTTAGTTGATTTCTATTCAAATTATCGAAATGATTTCAGACAATTCAAAATATTTCAATTGTATTCAATTTTGCATTATGCATGGATACATTAAAGGAATTCATGTTAATTTATATTTCTTTTTTCTGTTAAAAACAATTATTTTATATTTTTATGTTTATTTCTTATATTTATTTTATATTTCAACCATTTTATGTATCTGTTGTTTCAGATGAATTTTTTGAATATGCTTTTTTTTTTGGTTACATAAGGAATACTCACTTGTATCTTGCATTTATTGCCTGTCCCTCCTACAGGCCCCATATCTTATTGTCAGATGTGCCCGAACTCAACCCGATAGTGGGCAAAGACTGATCTGCTATGGTTATTACTATACACTACATACACAGCAGCAGCAGCATAAAGGACATTATTAAAGCTGGTAGCTATGAATCCAGCATTGGGGTGAGATAAAAAATTATCTATCGCCTTCAGTGGAGTCTCTGGGTGTCCATGTCTCACAGTCTGCAGCTCCTCCTCCTCCTCCCTTCTCTATAGACATCTATGAGCAATAGTTGTAACCTGTGCCATTAGTGAAGCTGAAAATCAGTCTTGTATTTGTCTCTAGTCTCTGTGAATTAAAAGTAATTGATCACTGCAAGAGGCAGGGGAGAAGAGAAGTGTAAGTGGTGAAAGAGGTACATTTCCTAGTAAGATATATTACAAAATGTCTAATCATCACTTGTACTAGTGCACATTTAAAACAGATCCAGTGATCTATATATATATATATATATATATATATATATATATATATATATATATATTTATATTATATATACTGTATATTCTTATTATGTCCTAGTCTAGTTTAGTCTGTTGGCTTGCTCAGTGCAAAGATTTTATGATTGCTCCCCCCTTACTGAGCATTAAATTTGCACCCGAGTTAAAGAAATGCAGCATGTGTAGCTGCCATGTGCCATTATCATTGCTTTTTTTAGCAGTCTTGATTTATTTGCTGCTGCTTTAATAGTGCCAACATTTTCTACAGCCTTATAAAGGCTGCTCTTATCACTTACATTGCTGGAGCTCACAACTCACTAGTGTTAATTTCATAGTGAACCGTAGAGAACAGAAAACCTCCATGCACATTTGAATCCTAGGCCCAAATGAGTTATCATGCTGCCCATAGTCTTAATCACTTAAACAGTATATGCCAGCTGCAGATGCTCCATGCTATGCTCATACCATGCCACTGCTCTGGGGCCCATAGTGAGTGGGGGCGTGAAACTGAACTCTTTTCTCCCACTTGCTGATATAAAGCTAGAACATTTTCCAGCAGCCACCACTAGGGGAGCTCAATACATAAATATTTTTATCCCTTCATTGAGTTCAAAGGTAGCTCCCTCTAGTGGTGGCTGCAGGCAGACAGTATTATTATCTGTACTGTGAAAGGAAATGGGATTAAAATTGAATGGAGGAGAATAATCGATGTATCATCCCAGTAGTCTGGTGTAAGGTCCCTTACAAATATAGTGAATGAATGAAAAAAATGGTGAATGAGAGCTGTATTTGTGACGTCAGTGTGGGTGAAACTTCAGTGAGGTAAAGGGTGTTACTTGTCTTTTTAAAAAATCTTACATTTTTGGGTTGACCTGTTGTCAGATTGTATCCTGTTCCTAAAGCTGTTTCACGCTGCACTGGGTAGAGATACTGGCATATGGCATGCATGGTGTACCAGTTTTACAATAAATATTAACTTATTATGTAAGTTACTATACTAGGTTTTGCTATGCAGCTCTAGGATTTTTGTGAACGCCCCTGCTGATATGTCTCATATGGTGCTTACATGTGTCCCCTGAGTGTGAATTTGCTACATAAATGCTTGCACACTGATGTGCACCAACCACAAAAATGCAGACACACAAACACTGTCACAACAAACGAGGATACACACATACGCATGCCATCCAACACAAATATAGATACCCGTAAATGATTATCTTGGCATATGTACATGTAGATTGGCTCAACTGGCCTGTTCTTGGGCCACATCAAACATGTTTTTCAAAGGGACTTAAATCTAATCCAGATCTTTTCTCCAATGCTGATGCAACTAGGAGCTTCATTAATGTTTCTTTCCTTACGTTGTAATGAGGGTTATCTCACTTTTCTAAGCTATTCATAAATCTCTGCATCAACTTTTTGTATTTCAGAAGAATAAAGTTGTTCATAGTAAACTAAAAATTCCCAATGATATCTTCTGGTTCTTTGACAAATGTTCCTTTCTGGTTTTTGATTGTTGTGGAATCATTCTTTTGTTGTTGCTTTTTTAAGGGAGTCTTTCATCTCCAAAATAATTTTTAAAGTAAGCATAGCACCATGTAGGCAGGGGTGCACCTAATCCTTCTGCTGCCTGAGGCCCCAATGCCAGTTTCTTAACTTAACCCCTTTGCCATAATGAAAGTGTTGCCCATGGCCCTTCCGCTGCTCCCCTCTTGCCCCTACCTGGTGCTGCCTGAGGCGATCGCCTCACCTGGCCTCATTGGTGGTGCACCCCTGCATGTAGAGTATGTGCCGGAAAGAATTAACGTACCCTTCCAATGGAAATCTGTTCCTCTTATCCTGAGAATTACTTATTTTTATCTTTATACAAATACGTTTTTTGGTGCACTGTGGGAAGGGCCATTCCATTCTTTGCAATTGATTTCCCAAGTGTCATCACTACCAGCTGTACAATCTCAGGGACTATTAATCAAACCAGAGGAGAGGCAATGGGCAGCACTCCTAGAAGTGCAATGGTGCACTGAAGGGAGCAGCCCCACCCATGGTGCACCAAAAACCTTATCTTCATAAAAAAAAAAAAAAAAAAGCATTTCTCAGGATAAGAAGACCATATATTGACTGGAAAGTTATGCTTATGTTTTGGCCCCTACATCTCAGTATGCTTATGTAGAAACTTATTTTGGAGGTGACAGACTCCCTTTTAAAATGTTGGCCAAAGTCTTTCTGGAATCCCCAGCTCTGTTGCTTTTATAATTCATACATTATAGTATTATGCTCACTGTGCCCTTCTCAGTATCACATTTTGCCATGCATTTGTAGTTTTTTTATGCCATGACTACATCTTGCGTGAATGAGAATCATTTATAAAATGTTTCTTCCAATTTACCAATTGTTCTTGTTTTTCCTTTTCGCCTTTGCTGATTATTTTTTTGTACACAAAACATCCCATAGTATTACATTTGAGGCTGTTCCTTTACTTACCGTTAAAAATTCTGCCACTTGTTCCTTATAAAGCGATACCAATACTTTTATCTAGACAAGATTATTGTTTTTATCCTCTTACATTTCTCCCTCTTCTGTGCCAATTTGACCAGTCTTTTTTTTTTTTAGTAAACCTTGCATAAATCAGCAGTACAAGCAAATATAGGAAACTTTATAATATATGTTATTACGAAAAAAATGCCTCTTTCTTCACTTATCAGCCATTTATTACCCTTGCAATGTCCTGCACTGTTCATTAATTCTTAATTTACTGCTAAAATCCATCTGCGATGATCTGAGTTATGCTGCACACATATCTCTATCTACTGTATATCCACATATCTCTATCTCTATCTACTATATAGAGGATAGAGATGTTCTATATCTTCTATGTAGATGATAGAAATGTTCTACCTGACGCCAAGGCTGGATTTACATTTGTATAATGTCCTTCCATCTTGAGAGATGTGATGAGTTATCAGATCACAGAGTTTACATGCTGCAGACATATCTATCTATATCCTCTATATAGAGCAGGGATCAGCAACCTCCGGCACTCCAGCTGTTCTAAAACTACAACTTCCAGAATCCTCCTTTCACTTCTATGGGAGTTACAAGAACAGCTGAATACGTGTGCATGCTGGGAGTTGTAGTTTGACAGCAGCTGGAGTGCAGAAGGTTGCTGATCCCTGATATAGAGGATAGAAATGTTCTACCTCACATCAAGGCTGGATTTACATTTGTATAATATATACAATATGTGTCGCCTGCATCGGCCTATGATAGGCTACGGGCCTAGTGCCTGCAGCCTCTCTATATTCATCTGTATAGCCGTCCTTAGGACAGCGATACAGATAAAAGGTGTGGCGGGGAAGGGAGAGGCATCTCTCTTTCCTGTACCTAAGCCTATATTGTTCAGGGCGATGTAGGAACCAGCTATATTTATACTCTTCTCAGAAGCCCAGCGGTCTCCTACACTCTCCCTCCACCCTCCCTGCACTCTCCCTCTCCAATATTGTTCTAAACTCTCTGTTAACAGTTTACAGCAACACTGTCCCTAGTTCATGGGTACTTTTCACATCTCTCCCTATGCGGAGCTTACAGGAAAGTGGTGGCAACTGTGCAGGATCTGGGTTTTATAGAGCTCTGCCAAGCTGTGACATCACAGGGGGATGGCTACCTGTGGATTGGCTGATTGCACAGCATCATGGGTGATCTTGCGCTTCCGATCTTGTCTCCTCTACACTTACTTTCACTTTCTAACACATGCAGCTGCCATTTTAGGAAAACTAATTAGTTACCACGAAGCGCGAAGACATTCCAATTAGTTTAGAATCAACGTTTTCCTAAACTTCAGACCGAATTCTGCTTCAGATGCTTTGCTTAGCTCAACACTAACTAGCAGCATCACTGACCATCATCTGTAGCTTCCTTGAGCATATTGAACTTTTTAGTTTAGGGGCTTAGATCCAGATTGGATGAAGGTCCTGGCACCAAACATTTTCAATAGCATTCAGTAGTTTGGAGGTAGTGTTGTACCACCTCTTAGGCCTAATTCACACCACCTTGCTCGGTCTGGGAAGCACGGCACATGTGTTGACCGTATCTCCTAGACTGACCTCGGCTCCCCTGACCCAAATTGATGGCATCACTGTGATTTATGATACAGGCAGTTAATATCTGATTGCGAGTCTATTGTACTGTACTCACATGATGACTGTATCATGTCAGTTTGGGTCAGGGCAGCCACAGGTGGTCCAAGATATTCGGCCGACACATGGGCCGTGTCATGTGAATCAGACGTTAGTGTTATTAGCCAGTTTTTGTATATTGTAATTAAGACAAATCAAATTCCTCCCCCTAGCGTGCAGTGTATGGCTTGTGGTGGTGGTCTACCCAACATTGCTATGGTACAACACTCTCATGACTAAGGCTACTTTCACACTTGTGTTGTTGTTTTCCAGTATTGAGATCCGGAAGAGGATCTCAAAACTGGAAAAAAATGTTACCATTTGGTCCTCATGCATTCAGAATGAAAAGAGATCCATTCAGGATGCATCAGGATGTTATTGGTTCCTGTAGCATTCTGTTTTCTGACCGCACTGGTCATAAAAACTGAAAAAAATGGACCCGACACTGAAAAGTCAATGGTGACTCTAAAAAACGGATCCGTCACCCATTGACTTGGAACGTGGATCGGTTTTTTTCTGTTTTGTTTTCACTAAACCGCATCCTAATGAAACAGGTGCATCCTGATGTGCAAAATCAAAACGGATCCGTTTAATTCTGCTATTCAGATCCTCTGCTCGATCTCAATACCGGAATTAATAACTCAAGTGTGAAAGTAGCCTAATTCTAATTTAAACAGTATTTCTACTTAAAATGCAAAAATGGCCATAAATTACCAAATCAAAAATTTTGACTATAGTCAAAGTTTGCAACCTAAAGCCAACATTTACAAGGAAGGTTATACCATTTTTTAAAATTAATCCTACAATTAAGACTTCATCAACATACCCTATATATAAATGAAAGTTGCTCATTCAAAAGTGACAAATCACATGGTGAAGATTCACTTAATTAAAATTGTATATACTCTAACCTTCGATCTACTATGGTAAACATGTTGGGGTGGGGGATATCTCTTTTGATTCACTGTAACTAGTTTTAAACAAAGAAATCAATTTATGGAAATTGAAGGTAAGAAAAATATCATCATAGAAAATAGTAAAGTGATCTGTACAGGCAAGTTCTGCAGAAGGAACAAGGAGAAGAGCAAAACCAAGGAGGTCCAAAGGGTAAGCCTGCTGAAGACTACATGGAGAATGTAAGAACAGGGAAAAAAGGGTATGGATAGGAGAAAGAAAGATAAAAAGGGGAGGAATAGGGAAATTCATATTTTATTCATTTTGGACTCTGTATTCATCAATGTGGCTTATGCAACAGCTTCCCCTACCATCTAAACCACTGTAGATCATTCCTATACATGTGGATGTTAATAGAAGGTAATTAACTGTGCATGAGCCTCGTTTATTCACCACAGAGGAAAGTTACTGCAAAGAGGGGGAGCAGGAACCCCCTGTTATTTGGTAAAAGTATGTCCAACCCCAACAACCCCTTTAATCTCCTGAGTCAATGACCAGATGTTGTTGGTCATGAAGTCTGTTAAGAGACTGGAAATGATTGGTTTGTAGAACTTACTGATAAATTCATTTTTAATGAAGCTTGGTCACAATAATTTTTATGCATTTTCTCACATTCATATATGTGTGTATTTATTGTAATCATCTTACTTTCAGACAGGTACAGAGGTTACAGAGGCCTTATCAACCATTATCCAAAATGTAAGTATTGAAATATAGGCTGCAGTATCAGACACAGCCATAGATAAAAGTGGGGCTGTTCAGGCTAAATGTCACACAGACACTTTAAGCTATGCCTATCTATATTGTCTATATCTATAATATTTATTAATATATCAGTTTTCATTATTATTTAATTTTTGGCACTCTTTTTATATTTTTATTTCTAGGTGACAACCACTTTTATTACTACAGTTAATGTAAGTACATATTTAGAATTTGTCACTTTTATTAAAAATAATAATTTTTATTCCAGTTTTCGATTTTTTCTAAATTCCACTTTTCTATAAATTTCACAATAAAATTGCAATGAGAAAAATATCTGAGTTTGCTACACTCTCTCTCTCTCTCTCTCTCTATATATATATATATATATATACCGTATTTTTCGATCCATAAGGCTCATTTTTTCCCCCCAAAAGTGGGACACACTACGTAGCGAATGCGTACAAAAGCGAAGCGAATCACCTAATATTCGGATTCGCTTTGCAGCTGAAAAATCCCAAGATTCGATACGAATCTACGAAGCGGCGAATAGATTCGCTCATCTCTACAAGTTATGTTACTATTTGTATAATATTCATAAAATAATTTATGGATTTAAAAAAAAAAATTTTTATAATTGCTTTCCAGTCACGTTGATTCAAGTTGAGTCATTTGCTGAATAACTGACAGTTTACTAAATGTATAATTTATTTAAAACATTATTAAAACATCTAATTTTTTTTATCCTCAGTCCTCTAGTAACTCTACAGCACCAAAGGATGAGCAAAACTTGGTATGTCTTTCTTTTACATTATTACATCATTTCCTTTTACTGGTTAGTGGGAACATGGTGCCTGATCATCAAGACCTCTAGTCGTATACATGGAATGCGGGAATAATATGAATAAAATATAAGCTGTAATCTATCAATCTGCGTAGCTCCTCCAGCTCTGTACCAGGCTGTCCACACATAAAGGACTGGATGTGACAGACTTACCTCCTAAGGTAGGACAAGATCAGTGTCACATTTAGCATACTGTTGCAGATTTTTTACACCAAGCCACACCTCTACTTCTGCCCAATGCTTATCTATACAAGCCCAATCTCACCTAGTCCCTTTTGTGCCCCAACACATTACTTATTCCAATTTAGTGCACCCTTCACTGTAGTAATACTCCCTTTTGCGCCCCAACACAGTAATTTCCCTTTAGTGCCCCCTTCACAATAATTCTCCTTTAGTGCCCCCCCATCACAGTAGAATACTCCTTTAGTGCCCCCTTCACAATAGAATACTCTCTCTTAGTGCCCCCTTAACAGTAGTTATGCTCCCATATTACCTCTTTCACAGTAGAAGGTCCTCTAAGGCTATATTCACATGACCGTATGAATGGGTCTGCATCAATTCCGCAATTTTGCGTAATGGGTGCGGACCAATTTATTTCAAAAGGGCTGCAAAAGATACAGACAGCACTCAGTGTGCTGTCCACATCCCTTGTTATGCTCCGTGGCCCCGCAAAAAATCTAGAGCATGTCCTATTCTTGTCCGCAATGACGGACAGGAATAGGCATTTTCGATATAGCACTGGCCCTGTCTGTCCCGTCCAGTATCTGTGTTTCGTGGATGCGCAATTTGCAGACAGCAAAACACATCACTGTCGTGTGAATGTACCCATTGTGCCTTCTCACAGTAGAAATATCCCCTTAGTGCTGCCACATAGTATAATGCCCCCTTAGTACCCACACAGAGCAGTTATGCTCCCATAGTGTCCCCACAAAGTAGAATGCCCTCTTTGTGTCACAAAACAATAGAATCACCCCACTAGTGTCCCCCTTAAAATAGTGTTACCCTCTTAGTGTCCCTCACAGTAGTAATGCCCCTGTAGCTTTAATAAAATTAAAAAGTAATACCTAGCCCCATTCCCCCAATGAATGAAGCATATCACCCATCCATTGCTCTCTTATGCTCAGCAGGCTTAATGATGTCACCGTTTTGAGCTTTTCTCCTGGGGCGAGCATAGATCTGTGAATGGTGGAGCAGGGAGCTGACTGCACCCTGCTTCACTATTGTATTCAACTGTATCTGCGTCTTTATGCTGGAAATCAGGTCAAGCTGCTGTCCTTACAGGATGGCTACGGTAGTCCGGGAATATCCCACCTAAGACGGGATGGTTGGGAGGTATGCAGGTTCCCTTTAAGGAAAAAAAAATCACACAGTGTGGAACTATAGATTAGAGATGAGCAAATCTTCCAAGATTCGCTTCGGCGAATATTCGCCAAATTTTTAAAAAGATTCGCCTCGGATAGGATTCGATTCGGTTCAAGTTGCTTTAAAAAAAATTGTGTTCTGCTAAAATGACTGCGAATATGTATGCATGAGTGTACAAAGTGCGTACAAAGCTTTAGTTTATTATTGTCTAGGCACACAAAAATAACGAACATACAGTAAAAGTACTCTACTTAAGTGAATACCTACGCATCAGCGTACAAATTATTAGATGCGTAGCATTAGTGTACAAATTATATTATGCGTACGTAGCGTTAGCGTACAAAGATTTAAGAAGAATCTTCAGAAGCGAATCTGAAAAGATTCGGATTTGCTTTGGTGTAGAAAAAAAACGAAGATTCGTATTGAATCTAAAAAGCGGCGAATAGATTCGCTCATCTCTACTATAGATGTTTAATAGATGTTTAAAGCACTCAACATTTCAACTGTCTTCATTGTTTTCTAGCCCTTAAATTTCAACTGCCAAATTAATAGGCTGCAATCTGACTGGGGTCTCCTCTCCCAAGGTCCCCATAGTAGCCGACTTGTGTACTCCCCTACCTGACATTCATGTAGGCAGTTATAGGGGTGCAAACCTATGAACAGTGTCACCTACTTGGCTGCAGCATAAGGGATTTGCTGTCAAGATTAGAATTTTGACAGTGCTTGCAAAAGTCATAAAAGTTTACTATGGCTATGCCAGTATTCATGTACTGTAATTGCTGGGGTTATTGATCTACCCATAAAGAATGCAGGAAACAAAATGGGGAAGTAGCTGTTACTTATTTGAGAGTAGTGTATTTCAATGAGGCAAAAGAGCAAAGTACAAAAGAAATGACCAAAAATATTCTCTGAGTCATATTTGTAATAAATCATGTAACGGTGATCTTTATTCCACTCATAATCTTTGAACATGAAATGACTATGCTTTAGTGAGCTGTCACTAAAGAATGCAGTGCAATCTGACAGCACCATGTTATAGAGCAGGAGAAGCCGAGCTGATTCATATATAGTTTTGTAGGAAAAGATTCAGTAAAACTTGTAATTTATACATTTATATTTTTGCTTTTTCCACTTCCTGTGAAGATCTATCGGTACAGGGGGGAGGAGTTATCAGTGATTGATAGCATTCCCTGTGTAAGTGTGCATACAGAGACAGCTGTCAGTCACTGATAACCCCTACCTATTGTACCAATAGCTTTTCACAGGGTTGCAGATATAAATGTAAAAATTACAAGTTTTACTGACCCTTTTCCCATAAAACTATATATCAATCTGCTCAGCTCCTCCTGTTTAATATCAGGATGCATTCAGATTGCAATTGCATTGCATTTTTTGGGGACAGGTCCTCTTTAAAGGGGTTCTCCGGGAATTAAGAAAATTAAAATACTTAAGTATTACTTTATTATAAATATATTCCCAAATACTTTTCATTAGTTATAATGGCTTGTTTTGTCTAGGGAGCAATCACTAGGAGAAATAAAATGGCTGCCGTCCTATTAGTACACACAAAACCTGTCCTAATCACACAGCAGGACAAGTTACTTCACAACACTAAGGTAAAGATGAGCCTCATCCTCCTCTCTGCTCTGCTTGTCAGGGATTATGATCCTATATACAGCTAATAAGATCTTCAGCTGAATCTCTGTAGAAATCAAGTTCATGAGGAGACATGAAGTACAGAGAGAAGGTGGGGATGTGGATAATGAGCAGCAGTTGTATGCAGTCTCCATTAGCACAGCCCCACATTACCACAGTCTGTCCTGTCATCATCCTCTCTGTACTTCATGTCTCCTCATGCCATTCCTACAGAGATTCAGATGAAGATCTTATCAGCTGTATTCAGGATCATAATCCCTGACAGTCAGAGCAGAGAGGAGGATGAGGCAATGTTATGAAGTAACTTGTCCTGCTGTGTGATTAGGACAGGTTTTGTGTGGACAAATAGGACGGTGGCCATTTTATTTCCCCTTATGATTGCTCCCTAGACAAAACACGCCATTCTAACTAATGAAAGGTATTTGGGTATATATTTATAATAAAGTAATATTTATGTATTTTCATTTTCTTAATTCCCGGAGAACCCCTTTAAGCTCTGATTTTTTTTAATTTTAACCTTATATTAAATATCATGCAAATAATATAATGAGAATCCCAAAAACAAAAACAAAAAACAACCCCAACTCTTACAACGTGAGCAAGAAGAGAAGAAAGGAAGAGAAAATAATAATTTTGTCCATTTCTCCTTTCCTCACACCAGTAGACTAATGAATCTAACTGCCAGACATCCATTATCTTTTTAAAAAACAAAAACATATATAGTGCCAAGGAGTCTCATACCTTCTGAAATACATTACCTTGAAAAACTATTCATGCCCCTCGAACTTTTCCACATTATTTCACCTTACACCCACAAACTTAAATGTACTTTATTTATTGGGATTTTGTGTGATAGACCAATACAAAGTAGTAAGTATGTGTGAGGTGAAAAGAAAATGGCACATGTTTTTTCAAAATTGTAGTAAATAAAAATCTGGAAAGTGTGGCATGCATTTGTATTCACCCCCCACACCCCACCCCCCTAGTCAATACTTTGTAGGGCCACCTTTTACTGCAATTACAGCTGCAAGTCTTTTAGAATATGTCTCTACCAGCTTTTTATATCTAGAGGCTGGAATTTTTGCCCATTCTTCTGACAGCTCAGTCAGATTGGATCGAGAGTCTCTGAACAGCAATTTTCAAGTTTCGACACAGATTCTCAATGGGATTTAGGTCTGGACGGTGACTGGTCCATTCTAACACATGAGTATGCCTTGATCTAAACCATTCCATTGTAGCTCTGGCTTTATGTTTAGGGTCATTGTCCTGCTGGAATTTGAACCTCCTCCCCAGTCTCAAGTCTTTTGCAGCCTCTACCAGGTTTTCCTCCATGATTGCCCTGTATTTAGCTCCATTCATCTTCCCATCAATCTCATCTGACCAGAGCACCTTCTTCCACATCTTTGATTTGTGCCCTACATGGCTTGTGGCAAAAGGCCCTGGGACTTCTTATGGCTTGCTTTCAAAAATGGCTTTCTTCTTGTCACTCTTCCATAAAGGCAAGATTTGTGGAGTGCACAACTAATAGTTGTGGATAGATTCTCCCACCTGAGATGCGCATCTCTGCAGCCCCACAGTGACCATGGGTCTCTTGGCTGCTTCTCTAATTATGCTTTTGGTGCCTGGGCTGTCAGTTTAGGTGGATGGACATGTCTTGGTAGGATTGCAGTTGTTACTTCCATTTCTGGATGATGGTTTTAACAGTGCTCCGTGAGATGTTCAGAGCTTGGTATATTTTTTTTTATAACCTAACAATGCTTTACAGTTATCCACAACTTTATCCCTGACCTGTCTGGTGTGTTCCTTAGTTTTCATGATGCTGTTTGATCACTAATGTTCTCTAACAAACATCTGAGCCCTTCACAGAACAGCTGTAGTTATACTGAGAATAAATTACTGACAGGTGGACTCTATTTACTAGTTAGGTGACTTCTGAAGGCAATTGGTCACACTGGAGTTTATTTAGGGTATCAGAGTACAGGGGGCTGAATACAAATGTACGCCACACTTTTCAGATTTTTATTTATTAAAAATTAGGAAAACTATGTATCATATTCTTTTCACTTCACACATACTTGCTACTTTGTGTTGGTCTGGTACATAAAAATCCCAATAAAATACATAAATAAATACATAAATAAAATACATGTACGGCGCTAGGGCGGTGCGGGGACATGACGCCCGCTCGCGGGTGCGGCGGGCGTCATGGCCGGCAAGTCTCTGCTGTTTCTAACAGCAGAGACTTGCCGCTTCTAACCTTCGTTGGCGGCGACTTCCAGGGCCTTACTGATGCCGTGATCACACGTGATCATGGCATCAGGATGCGTCTGAATCCGGAAGCCTACGCTTCCGGGTGGTGTACAGACGCCCCGATTGGCCAATCGGGGTGTCTGTACACCATATGAAAACTGTAATCCTCGCTGGTGAGGATTACAGTTTTCAAACTGCAATTTAACTGCATCTAGTAAATCCATGATTGCTCATAAAGAAAAAAAACAAAACACAATAGATCAGATGATATTTGAGCTTTAAAATAATCACAGAAAATTTTTAAAAAAATGTTAAAAAATATATAAAAAATAAAAAAGATATAAAAGTTCAAATCACCCCCCTTTCCGTATAAGTAAAAAATAAATACCTAAATAACAATAAATATAGACATCATGGGTATCACCGTGACCAAAAACGCCCGTACTTTTAAAATATAAAAAAAAATTTCAATACGGCGAATTGTGTGGCGGAAAAAAGCGTCCAAATGGCGATTCGCCGTTTTTTGTCGCTTTTTTTTTCTAAAAAAAATTAAATAAAAAGTTATCAAAAAGTCATACACACCCCAGAATGGTATCAATAAAAACTTCAGACCGCCCCGCAAAAAATGAGCTCCCATACAGCTCTGTACACATAAATACCAAAAAGTTATAGGGGTCAAGATATGATAAGGAAAAAAAAAAAAAAAAAGGGCAACTTTATAATTATTCTATCACCATCTAAACGCAGGAAAAACTATACATATTAGGTATTGCCGGATTCGTACTGACCAGTATAATGAAAGTAACCGGTCATTTTTAATGCACATCGAACGCTGTAAATAAAAAACCCGTAGAACTGTAGCGGAATAGCTGTTTTCTTGCAATTTCACCCCATTTGGAATTTTTTTCCCGCTTCCCACTACACCATATGCAATATTAAATGGTGGCGTTGGAAAGTAAAACTTGTCCTGCAAAAAACAAGCCCTCATACAGCTATGTGAACAGAAAAATAAAACAGTTATGGCTGTTTGAATGCAGGGAGCGCAAAACGAAAATGCAGAACCGAAAAAACCTCCGGGGTAGAAAGGGTTAAAAATGTGGTAAAGTTCAAGAGGTATGAATACTTAAAGAAGAACTCCTGCAAAATGTTTTATTCTGTGACCTGTTAGAAAGGTGCATGATATAATCTGTAGTGAATGCAACTGACCCAGGACAGGAAGCCAGTTACTGCTCTATTCATTCCTATGAGACTGAAAGTGAGACTCCCATAGGAATGCATAGAGAATTAGACTTTCTGTCCACACATAAGATGCTGTGTTATCTTGTCAGATTGCTGGTCACATGACACAGATGAAAAACATCAGGGAGATATAACAAAAATACAGACACTGGTAAGAAAATGACATTCACTACAGATTACATCATGTACATTTCTAGCAGGACATGGAATAACATTTTTTGCGGGAGTTCGTCTTAAATTTTATCAAAGAACTGTACATAAGTCTTTTATTTTAACAAAAAAGATTTCTATTTATAGAGTGTGTTTGCTCCATCTGGAATGTTACAGCTTCCCCAAAAATATTCCTAAATTTCTTGTATTTAGCATTGCATTAAAAATATTTTGTTTTTAGGACAAATATTTTGCACATTTTTATTTTCATTCTATAGGGATTAATAGTTGGACTCTCAGTTGGAATACCATGTGGAGTAGCGCTGATAATTGCACTGGCCGTAACTGTTTTCTATTTCTACAAGAGACAGATAAAACCTCCGGTAAAATACCTTCAAGTTTTTGTTGTCAAATTCTAGAAAGCAACACATTTTTAATTTGGTTATCGTTTATTCCAGTAAGGGCATATTTAGATCTTTATTGGAGGCTCCGTTTGGGGCCTCGGTTGCAGATACCTCCAAAAAAAAAATAGACTAAAAAGTCCCTTATGAAGGGCATTTTTTTCTTCTTAAAAAGCAGTACCTGAACAGAAACCAAACAAACCCTATTATAGTCAATGTTTGGCTCTGTTGGTTTCAGTTATGTGCCAAATCCAGCACTTCCTCTAATAGAGCAGAACAATGGAAATTACTAGCAGTGATGTAAACGTGGCATAAAAATGAAAAGAACTTCACAATAAAAAAATTATACTGCAGAATAAGTTGGATTTGCCATTAAAGATTCCAGTGCGCAGAGCCAGTTTAACTCTTTAGGATGAGTTTACATAACGGTTTAGCTTTCTGTTCTTTTGATCTGTCAGAAGAATAGCAAAAAACGGAAACACCCCCCCCCCCCAAAAAAAAAACAGATTGATTTTTTTGAGCATCAGTTATGTTCAGCCAGTGTCACTTCTGTCAGGCATCAGTCATGCAGTACTTTTTTCCCCATCAAAAATAAGGGTGAGTTCACATCACCGTTTATTTTTCCATTCTTCTGATCCATCAGAAAAATAAAACAAAAACAGATCAAGTAAAAAAAAAAAAAATTTTCACAGGATCCGTTGTTTCTTTTTTTTCTGTTCTTCTGACAGATCAGAAGAATGGAAAAATAAACAGTGATGTGAACTTGCCCTAACTGATCTGTGACAGAACTCACACAAACTGATGCAAAGTGATCATAACTCATGCTAAAAAAACAGAGTTAGTTTAAGTGCAAATTGATGCTAACTAATCATAAATGATGCTCAAAATAAAGGATTTTTTTTTATTTTTGTGTTCTTCTGACAGATCAGAAGAATGGTAAGCTAAATGATGATGTGAACCTAACCTTAGCATGAAGGCACTTAGCCTCTGTGCGTTGCCATATAGATATGCTAAAGTATCTATCTACATGGACATGCGGAATCTGATTAAGAATGCCATCATATTTGTACTGTTGGATTAATATACAAAGCATGCAAAACTAAGAGACAGCATAGACAAAAAAGAAACTTAATAAACTAGGATATTGTTGATTTTGCGGTAAAATTAGGAAATAATATTAATTTATGTTTTCTTTTTTTATTAGAAACAAGTAGAAAGAAAAGAAAGAATATCACACAGCGGTCCTGGATCATTTTACGAGATCAATATTCCTAGAGCCACAAGCAGTTACTATGATGATGTTGCCATTCCTAGTAGAAATGAACCTGTGTATGATACAGTGCTTCAAACATATAGCCCTGTATATGAGACGACTTTACCTAAACATAGGTAGTACTGTATCTAAATACATACACTTGGATTGGCTGACCTGAGTGTGGCCTGTCAAGCTGCCCCTAGACACAATAGATTTACGGCCCATCCATTTGAAACTAACCAGTTTGTCAATATGTACGACCAAGATACAGTAGATACGACTGTATGAATGGGTCTGCATCTGTTCCTCTATTTTGTCTTGTTTCCTGTTTTTCTTTTGGTATCTGTAGAATGGATCCACAAAGTGGATGATAGAAACGTTAGCCTTCTTCTAAACAATTATTTATAGTCACAAATATGATGGCTGATGTACATGTGTTTTCCTAAAACAGTCTAGATACTGTTATCAACACTGCCTTGGGGTCTAAATATTTATTACTAATTGACTACAGTTGAGTGAACCTGCCAGGTCGAGTTCAGGGTTTAAGTGAGTTACGCAATGGATTCTTTTCTCATGGAATCCATAAAATAATTCAATGCCGGCATGCCAAATGACGGATTCTGTTTTGCATGCCATCATAATACAAGCGTATGGCCAACAGAACCTTCAGGCTGGTCGTACACTTGTATTATGCAGCTTGCCGGCATTGAATTACATGATGGATTCCATGAGAGTGGAATCCATTACATAATTCACTTAAACCGCAAACTAAAAGGCAGTTTTGCTCAACTCTATAATTGACCATCACCCCCTTTCCAACTCTGCCTTCTCCCCACTCTCTCCTGAATACAGCAGCCAGGCTCACAGTTCTGTTCAACCACTACTCCAATGTCTCTTCCTTGCCAGTCCCTGCTCTGGTTTTCTGTTCTTTTTAGAATTCAGTTTAAAGAGGTTATCTAGTTGTGTAATACTGGTGATCTAACCTCAGGACATATCATCAATATCAGATCAGCAGAAGTCCAACTCCTGCCCCCTGTTTGAAGGGGTTGTGGACCTTGTGCAGGTTAAATAAAGCTGTTTGTCCCATTTAAATAAATGGGACAAGCAGTTTTAATTACACTGCACTGCTGCTAAAAGGAAAGCATGCAGGTACAGTAAACATGAAATAGCACTCAACACTCACACAAGCGCCACAACCCCTTCAAACAACTGATCGGCCAGGGTGCTGGGAGTCAGACTCCCCAGATCTGAGGATCCTGAGTAGAGATGAGCGAAGCGATTCGTTGATTCGTATTGAATCTTGGAAATTTTCAGCTGCGAAGCGAATTCGAATATTAGGTGATTCGCTTCGGCTTTGTACGAATTCTCTACGTAGTTTGTCCTATAAATTATACGCTATTGCTATGTATAAGTTACTCTATACGCTGTTGGTTAAAAATTCAATTCATTTGCGAATTTTTACTGTTCGTTCGTTTATCATGCGCAAAAGCCGGGAAGAAAGCGGTCACCTGACCTAGTGGGCAGGGTTTGCTCTGATTGGCTCAGGCTCGGTAAGCCAGTGACGCATCACTTCTGCTGTGACTGCTGAGATGAGCAGAAGCACTGTGTGTGAAGTTCTGAGACTCTGAGACCTGTTTTGTTAAAATTGGGGTATAATTGCTCTGGGAATCCATATTACACATATCAGGGATACTGCAGGGCAAGTGCAGGGACAGTTCAGGGCTAGTAATTAATCAGGCAGGGAGAGAGAGACAGGGAGAGATAGGGAGAAACATGGAGATACAGGGACAAAGACCAGCTGCAGGGCCACAGAGTAAAGTGACAAATGTCTGGAATGGATAAGCAAAAGGTGTCCAAGTTTCAGCCAGACCTCGAGCTCTAAAAAAAAGGAGAAGGTGGCACAGGGCAGCAGTGCCAAAGGACCTGTAGCCGGAGCATCTATTAGTAGTATTCGCAATACTTGGCCGGTGTTTCACCAGGCTAACCCACCAAGGCGCAAAATATACCTGCTGGATCACCTCATTTTTATGCTGGTTCGGGTGGCGGTGTGTGCCATCGTAATCCTGCCGATCCATCAGCCGGATCATGTATTTGAGCTCTGCAGAGCTAAATGATGAGAATCGCCTGGATGCCATTTTCAAAAATTAGCTCTGCCTCTGAGGAGTGCACGCAGCGGCCTCTCAAATCGTGCATGCCTGCATATTATGTAATCGCTAGACAATAGTACGCTGAGGATTTGTACACAAATTGTACGTGTTCAAAGAAGTTGCGTACCTTTTTTAACTGAACGTTTGTTATTAGTGCGCGAATGTTCGCTAATAGCCACATAATAACGTATATTGTGTACGCAAATTCAACGAATCTATTCGGCAACTATACAAATCTTGTTCGAAAGTTCGGCGAATAATTTTTTGAATGATTCGGTCATCTCTAATCCTGAGGATAAGGCTAGATTCGCACGAACGTTGTGTTTTGCGGTCTGCAAATTGCAGATCCGCAAAAAAAACAGATGACGTCCGTATTTTTGCGGATCCATTGTAACAATGCCTATCCTTGTCTGCAAAAGGGACAAGAATAGTTTTCCTTACTAAAGCTATTAGAGACACTAAACTTCAATTAGATGCCACTTTACTACACCATACAGAAAAAGCCTTGAGATGGACTCAGGCGAGATTCTACAAACTAGCTAACAAACCAGATAGAATGTTGGCGGCAAAATTAAGGACCCGGCAACGTTTGAACACGATATACCAAATTAAGGATACGACAGGACAAACCACCTCCAACCCGAATAACATCTACCGGTAATTTTATACCTTTTACCAAAAATTATATTCTTCACCTTCTGACCCCCCCACAGGAGAACTTTCCTCCTTTCTTGCTACACTACCGATCCCAGTGTTATCGGCATCAGCTAGGGAATCCATTAACCGCAATATAACTGATGAAGAAATTGATCTGGCAATAAATTCTCTTAAACTAGGTAAATCCCCAGGCACTGACGGGTTTTCGACGCTCTACTTTAAAAAATTTAAAGATATCTTAATGCCCCATCTTAAGACCTTATGCAACTACATCCTCCATGGGGGTCTGTTGCCGCCGGATATGCTCAATGCCCTAATTACGGTAATACCCAAACCTGGTAAAGACCCCTTACTCCCTGCAAACTATCGACTATTTCTTTGCTTAATATCGATCTAAAGATTTTTACCTCCATCTTAGCTACACGTCTTAACAGTCACCTCGCCAGTCTCGTACATTATGACCAGGTGGGATTTATACCTGGTAGACAAGCTCCTGATAATGTGAGAAAAGTATGTAACATCATTCAATGGGCGAATACGAATTCCAAGCCCCTTTCCCTTCTAGCCCTAGACATTGAAAAAGCCTTCGACAGCATTTCTTGGACCTATCTCTACCAGGTACTGTCAGTAATGGGTATATCTGGTCCCTTTTTACGTTCTATACAGACACTCTATACATCTCCTGCAGCCTACCTTAAATTATCAACTAATGAACCTGTACCCATACCCATATGCAGGGGGACTTGACAAGGCTGCCCTCTTTCCCCAGCCCTCTTTGCTTTAGCCATTGAACCGCTGATCCAAACATAACAGGGGTAAAAGTGGGACCTTGTGAATATAAAGTTAGTCTCTTTGCAGACGACATGCTTCTTACCATTACGCAACCTTTAACCACATTGCCCAACTTATTGAAATGCTTGGACACATTTGGTCGTTACTCATGTCTTCAGATCAATGCCAAAATATCTGAGATAAGGCAATGTCACCTGCAACTGAACACCCGAGACCTAATAGCACTTAATTTTCGGCTTTAAAAGTAGAGATGATTATCTACCATATTTGGGGATTAACTTGCCAAAAACTATGGACGCCACTTTTAAATGGAACTATGCTCGCCTCATCCCAAAACTCCTTCAAGAATTAATCACCTGGAACTCTCCAGCTCTCTCTTGGATCGGTAGAATACATACTGTCAAAATGGTCACACTACCCCGGATATTATATCTCTTTCGATCCCTTCCTATTCCGTTACACGGTAAGGCCCTTAAGTCTCTACAGACAGAAATATTTCGATTTATATGGGCATACAAAAAACCTTGTATAGCCAGAACCACCATGCACCTTCATAAACGGGTGGGTGGATTATCAGTCCCCCACTTATATAAATATTACCTAGCAGCCAGATTGACGCAATTAGTGTCATTTCACGCAGGGTCTAACACACCACAATGGGTGGTTTTGGAATCCGACCTGTTGCACCCAATTTCGCCATTGGCATTGATTTGGTCTCCAGATGTCCCTTTAAGGTCAGTAGACCCAGCTGCAAAAATTCCTTACCTCATGTTGCAACTTTGGAGGAAAGTGAGGTTTAAATACAAACTACAAAGCCATACTACACCCATGTTGCCCCTGTTTGGGAACCCTCTATTCCCGCCAGGCTTACCACCAACAGCTTTTACTTGGTGGAAACATTCCAGACTACGATATGTTGGTGATTTTTTGATCCGATCTAAACTCATGTCCAGAGCACACTTTACCTCTGCTTTCTCCCCTCCGTCTTCTGAATTTTTCAGAACCATCCAAATCTTTCACTTTTTGACCTCCCAGATTCAGGAACATAGAGTAATAGATTATACTGCATTCGAGAGACTTTGCAAATATAGAGCTTTAGAGAGAGGTGCTCTATCCTTTATTTATCCTATCCTGAATTCACCATTACTGGACACCAAATTGGCATATATGCATGGCTGGGAGGTGGATTTGGAGGGGAACCCTTACACTTGAACAATGGTATGATTGCTGTACAACAATAAGTAAGGGTAGTTGGCAGGTTACACTTATGGAGACATCGCTGAAGGTCCTACACAGAGTCTACTTAGTACCATCTAGATTGCATCAAATATACCCAAATGTCTCTCCCCTCTGCTTTAGAGGATGCCAGGAAACAGGTACGACTCTCCATATTTGGTGGACTTGTCCAATAGTTCGTAGATTCTGGTCTACTATTGGAAGAGGCCTGTTTGAAGTCTTTCAAAAAGATATACCATTATCAATACCAACATACCTCCTCGGCCTTAAGCCGCAAATGTTTACCAATACTGCATATAAACTCCTGCAATACATACTGATGTCTGCTAGGATACATATAGCTTCTAAATGGAGAACTCGCTCTCTCTCTATGGCTGCAGTTATCCATAGAGTTAACCGTATAGCATTATATGAAAAACTAAACGCCACCCTGACTGATTCTCGGGAGCATTACCAGCAAATATGGAACCCCTGGTTGAATTGTTCCAAGTCCCCAAATCTACAGTATTTCTTGTCTCTCTGATCGAATGCATGAACCCCAGAAGACTTTTGATGTAACCCTGTCTTCTATCTCTTCTTCTCTCTGACAGGGAGTGACCCTGAGGGCTACATTCCACATTCTCTGGTTAATTCTATTATAACCATGTTAAAGATATGCGACAAGACCATATCGTTCTTTAACCCCTTCCCGACCAGCGCCGTACATGTACGGTGCTGCGGGAAGTGACTTCCTGACCAGCGCCGTAGTGCTACGGCGCGCTGATCGGGCGGGTGCAGGAGCTCCGCCCGCCCGATTAGAGGCGGGGGTCCGGCTGTGCCCAGTAGCCGGACCCCTGATGTATGCACCAGCATTGGTGAAAACACCGATGCCGGTGCATTAACCCTTCATGTGCCGCGGTCAGCGCTGACCGTGGCACATGCGATGCGGGCGGTGGGAAGGGATTGCCATCGGGTCCCACCGCTGCTGTGACGGGGACCCGATGGCTGAGATAGCAGCCGGATGCCTTCCTTAGGCATCCGGCTGCTATCTACGGAAGCCTGTGAGATCCAGCCCTCTGGATCTCACAGGCAGTGTGCTGGAAGTGTATTACATTGAGTAATACACTTCCAGCCAATGCATTACAATACGGAAGTATTGTAATGCATTGTAAGGGGATCAGACCCCCAAAAGTGAAAAAAAAGTGTAAAATAAGAAAGTTAAAAAAAGTGAAAAAAATAAAGTTTTACAAAAAAAAAAGTTTCAAGTTCCCCTCCCCAAAAAAACATCATTTTTACAAAATAATATAAAAAAATTGTAAAAAATAGTGAAAAAAAAAGACATATTAGGTATCGCCGCGTCCGTATCGACCGGCTCTATAAAAATAGCACATGATCCACCCTGTCAGGTGCACGCAGTAAAAAAAAAAAAAAAAACTGTGCCAAAACAGACATTTTTTGATCACCTTCCCTTACAAAAAGTGTAATAGCAGGTGATCAAAAAAGCGTATGTACCCCAAAATGGTACCAATCAAACCGTCATCTTGTCCCGCAAAAAATGAGACCCTACCTAAGACAATCGCCTGAAAAATAAAAAAAAATATGGCTCTCAGAAAATGGCAACACAAAAAGTATTTTATTTTGTTCAAAAAATAAATCTAATGTGTAAAACTATCCAAAAAAAAAAAAGTTAGACATATTGGGTATCGCCACATCCGTAACAACCTGCTCTATAAAAATATTGCATGAGATGGCCCCCCAGGCAAATGCTGTAAAAAATTTTTTTAAAAAACTAAGCCAAAACAGACATTTTTTTCCCTTTTGCCTCACAAAAAGTGCAATAGCAGGCGATCAAAAAGGCGTATTTACCCCAAAATGGTACCAATCAAACCGTCATCTTGTCCTGCAAAAACGATACCCTACCTGAGACAATCGCCTGAAAACTGAAAAAAATATGGCTCTTTGAAAATGGCAACACAAAAAAAAGATTTTATTCTGTTCGAAAATGCATCTAATGTGTAACACTTTCCAAAAATAAAAAAGTTAGACATATTGGGTATCGTCGCGTCCATAACAACCTGCTCTATAAAAATATTTCATGAGATGGCCCCCCAGGTGAATGTTGTAAAAATTTTTTTTTAAAAACCATGCCAAAACTGCTATTTTTTTCACCTTGACTCACAAAAACTGTAATACAAAGCTATCAAAAAGTCTTATGTACCCCAAAATGGTACCAATCAAACCGTCTTCTCGTCCCGCAAAAAATGAACCCCCACATAAGACAATAACTCAAAAAATTAAAAATCAACGGCACCCGCAAACCAATCCATCAAAATCTGTTCTGCAAAATCCATATGGCGCTCCTTCTGTATTGAGTCCTGCCATGTGCCCCCACAGCAGTTTACCACCACATATGGGGTGTTGTCGTATTCAGGAGAAAATGGGTAACAAATTATGGGGTGCTTTTCTTCTGTTACCCCTTGTGAAAATGAAAAATTTGGGGCTAAAGCAACATTCTATTGGAAGAAATGAAACTTTTCATTTTCACAGCCTAGTGTTTCCAAATTCCATAAAACGCTTAGGGGGTCAAAGTGGCCAGAAGCCCCCTTAATATGTTCTTTGAAGGGTGTAGTTTTCAAAATGGGGTCACTTTATGAGGGTTTCCACTGAAGGGGTACGTCAGGGTCTCTCAATTACAAAATGGTGCTTAAAAACTATTCTAGCAAAATCTGCCTCCAAAATCCGTATGGCGCTCCTTTCCTTCTGACCACTGCCACAAACCCATAGAGACGTTTACCACCACATATGGGGTATTTCTGTAAACTGCAGAATCAGAGTAATGTATATTGAGGTTTAGTTTGCTGTTAACCCTTGCTGTGTTGCAAGAAAAAAATTATTAACATGAATAATCTACCAAAAAAAGTGAAATTTTGAAATTTCACCTCCATTTTCCTTTAATTCTTGTGGAACACCTGAAGGGTTAACAAAGTTTGTAACAGCAGTTTTTTATAACTTGAGGGGTGTAGTTTCTAAAATTGGGTCATTTATGGGGGGTTTCATTATGTAAGCCTCCCAAAATCACTTTATAACTGAATTGGTGCTTAAAAAAATGGTTTTGGAAAATCTGGTGAAAATTTGAAAAATGGCTTCTAAACTTCTAAGCCCTCTAACGTCCTAAAAAAGTAAAATTACATTTACAAAATGATGCCAACATAAAGTAGACATAAGGGGAATGTAAAATAATAACTATTTTTGGAGGTATTACTGTGTATTTTGAAAGTAGAGAAATTGAAATTTGGAAATTTTTCCAAATTTTTGGTAAATTTGGGATTTTTTCATAAATAAGGGTGAAATATATTGACTCAAATTTATGACTGTCATGAAGTACAATGTGTCACAAGAAAACAATCTCAGAATGGCCTGGATAAGTAAAAGCGTTCCAAAGTTATTACCACATAAAGTGACACATGTCAGATTTGCAAAAAATGGCCCGGTCAGGAAGGTGAAAACAGGCCCGGGGTTGAAGGGGTTAAATGTGAAGGTTTATTAATTGTTGTTACTATTCTTTATAAAAACATATTTTTGACTTTGTGAAAATACGAATATTTTGATGACATAGTTATACATACACTGTCTATCATTATTTCTTTACATTGTTCGTTTCTGATCTACGCAATCATTTCAATAAATAATTTTTGAAACTAAAATGGACAAGAATAGGACATGTTCTATTTTTTTGCGGGCTACGGAACGGACAGCACACAGTGTGCTGTCAGTATTTTTTGCTGACCCATAGAAATGAATGGGTCCGCATTTTATCAGCAACAGAGGCGTTGCTAGGGTCTCAAAAGATCCGGGGCCCAAGCCCCAATGAATATGGCCCAATTCTCTATGTCGACCCTCGCCCCAATCCTACTATACAGCAGCACATACCTCACATCCAGGGCCTCCCGGGTGACTTCTCCTCTGATGTAGATCTTCTCTGTCATCTTCTCCACTTGGTCCACACAACTTCTCTCAGCCGCTCCTCATCTCTGCAGAGTGTGACACACAGACATCTTAGCTTCCTCACATTTCTATCATCATCCCCCAACTTGGAGTCCCCACAGTCTTATGCTGCTGCTCACTGTGCCCCCAAAACCTCCAGATACTATCCTGGAGAAATAATACTGCCCCCCATAGTAATAGTCCTACCAATAGTAATTCCATCATTAGTAACACTGCACCCTACAGTGACCCCAGCACTGATAATGCTCCCCAAGATTGTCCCCATTACTAGAAGAGTCCTCCAGTAGTAATAATGCCATCACAGAGCCTCCAGTAGTAATAAGGCCCCCTATTGTTCCCCCATTGGTAATCAAGCTCTCTACAGACCCTTCAGTAGTAATAAGGGCCCCCATAGTGCTCTTAGTAGAAATAAGGCGGATCTATAACACACTCCTATAGAGCCCCCAGTAGTAATAAGAACGCCTAATGTCCCCTGGTATTATAATACCCCTACAGTGCCTCCAGTATTTATATCGCTCCCCCTACTGTTATAATGCTCACCCTGAAGTGCCCGCTGTAGTTATATTCCTCCCTTTAGTGTCCTCAGAAATTATAATTCCTCAGCCCCTCCACCATACAGTCCCATGTAAATAAAGCTATTTCCCTCCTGTGTAAATAACATCACACCATCTCTCCAGCCCCCTCCAAATACAGTCCCATGTAAATAACATAATTCCCATAGCCGTCATCAACATACAGTCCTATGTAAATATCACTCCCTCCGACAGCCGCCTTTAACATACAGTCCCATGTAAATAACATCACTTCCTTCCCACATACACCTCCAACATGCAGTCCCGTAAAAAAATAACATCACTCCACCCCATAGCCCCATGTAAATAACATAAACCTGCCCTCAGCCACATCCAACATGCAGTCCCATGTAAATAACATCACTCCACGCCACAGTCCAATGTAAATAAGGCTACTTTCACACCAGCGTTTTTGCTGGATCCGTCATGGATCAGCAAAAACGCTTCCATCATGATAATACAACCGTCTGCATCAGTTCTGAACGGATCCGGCTGTATTATCTTTTAAATCTTCATGTGGACACCAAAACACAACAAGCAGCATTTTAGTGTCCGCCTCCAAAACGGAATGCTGACTGAACTGAAGCAAAACTGATGCATTCTGAACGGATCCTTTTCCATTCAGAATGCATTAGGGAAAAACTGATCAGTTTAGGACCGTTTGTGAGAGCCTGGGACTGATCTCACAAACGGATCCTTACAACGCAAGTGTGAAAGTACCCTAAGGCTAGTTTCACACCTGCGGCAGGGGACTCTGGCAGGCTGTTCCGGTGGGTGAACAGCCCGACAGATCCGTGCTGCAGCAGGTGCACGTGTGGGGCCAGAACTATGCTCCTGCCCCATTCAATGTAATGGGCCACAGATCCAGCCACAGCATGGCAAACCCTGCTGAGAGGCGGGCAGAACAAAAGTACAATATGCTGTACTTTTGTTCTGGCCGCCTTGCAGCAGGAGTTGCCATGCTGTGGCCGGATCCATGGCCCGCCCCGATTACAGTGAATGGGGGAGGAGCGTAGTTCTGGCCCCACACGTGCACCAGCGGCAGCATGGATCCTAACAGCCTGCCGGAGTCCCATGCCACAGGTGTAAAAGTACCCTAACAGAACCCTGCCCAAGTAACCTCCAACACACAGTCCCATGATAACATCCCTCCCTTCTGCCCTAACATACAGACCCAGTTAAATAACCACAACTCCCAGCATCCCTCTGCTTCTCCCTTTACTTACCTCTTCTGATGTAGCAGAGCTCACTGCAGCTTCTTCCCCACAATTCTCCTCTTCAGTTTAGAAGACAGGGGAAAGGACCTGTGATGATGTCACAGTCATGTGACCAGTGCAGGATTGGACGGCACTGATCACATGACCTGTGATGTCATCATAGGTCCTACATATCTTGCAGTCTATTGTATTTGTCTAACAGGCAGGACATTCGGGGCCTGGGAGAAAACATCAGGGGCCCAGGCCCCGAATGTTTTAGCCTAGCAACGCCCCTGATCAGCAAAAAATGTGGATCAGAGCCCGCAAAATATACAGTCGTGTGAAAGAGGCCTAAGTCATTAAAATTATACCACTGCATAACCCCTAAAAAACTTATCACTCAAATCTTTCCACAGCTCTGCACCTGCCTATATCTCCTTCTTCTCTGTCTAACATACTACTTACTCTACATTCTGCAAATGATCTAAGATTAATCTCTTTCATAATCAAAACCTCCCAGTCTCGTTTCCAAGACCTGACTCCGATCCTTTTATCAGCATTATTCCTCAGAACCTCATGCCCACATACTGGGTGACTAGCTCATCTGGTTTTATACCATAGTATATAAGATGGCTGGACCATTGTAGATTACAAGCACTTTTACCTCTTGTGTCATCCCTATGTTCTCATTGTATTATTTGAGTGCATGCTATTTGTAGCATATTCCTCATTTAAATTATTAATTAGTTCATTACTCTGTAATGTCTGATTTTCTTTGTGCGGTACATGTACCTCCTGCATATTTACTAACAATGAAAATCGGAACAGGTCATCAGTATTAAACACACGGACAACCCCTTTAACACAGCCTACACTCCACAGAATAAAATAGGGTTATATCTAAACCCAAGACAAGCAGGGGTAAGGGGCTGCTGACTAATACACACAATTTGTGCCAGTCATTGCTATTTTTTTTCCGACCATTAACACAAACAGTGATAAATATCAGTTTTCAGACATCATTAATTTTAAATATGAGATAACGTGGGCTGTGCCAATATTAGCTCTTACAAAGGGGTCTACAGTTGGCTATATCCGCCCCTGGTCCAGGGGAAATGGGTGCTACTCTTGCCCCCCCCCCCCCCACGTAAATCCAAGAATAACTGAAGTGACTGTCTCTATGGTATCTAAAACATTATTTATTAGAGAATATTGCCACAAAAATCATTGGTTTCCAATGTTCTGGGCCGTATACAAGTACAGTATTCTTATTAGATTGTCCTATATTTTATAAAACATCAGACGTTCTGCCATATGCAACAATCAGTACAAATTGTGCCTCTTTACAACTGCACAGAGCCACTGTGTCTGTCCTTATATATTTACTGGTTGTTTGCATTTTTATAATGTCTGCATAAAAAATAACTTAACGTAGAGAAATAAGGAAAGTCATTACTGATTTTGTATAATGATGTTCAGATTTTTGATGATTAATACATGAATGTTTAAAGCTGTTCTCTTTAAAGAAACAAAATGGTGATATTGTAGATCTTGTGAGAGCTTCTGTTTTTTTCTTGCTAAATAAAATAATGTATGATGCAAATTTAAAAAATCCTTTCCTTTTTTTACTTTTTGATTTTGTACTTACTGTAAATAGCATTAGCAATATTAAACGTGTAACTGAAGTTTCTTGCATACTGTTATAACATATTTGTGGTAATCATTTATGTTTATATGATTTGTGGGCAGGGGTGTTTCTAGAGTCTTAAAAATAATGTAGCTCTTCAAAAGCAGTAATCTACGTATAATAGTATTACCACCTTAAAAGAAGCAAATATTATCAGCAGGCATATTACCATCCTAATGTGTGATGGCTGCATTTCTGTTCTCACAACACACAATTCTAACTGAAAGCTACCTTCCTTTTACTGATATTTGACTGGTCTGAACACAGCGCCATCTTGCAGCTTAAACCAGCTTTTTCTTTGACAGCTTCAAGCCTCAGCAGACAAGGTTATTGAAATAATAATTTTGTTAATGTAAAAATGCTGAGAAGTATATCTCTATGGTCATTGACACCAGTGATGGAGGAAGTAACTAGCTTTACGTACACAGGTTTTAGTAGAAATCTAAGGAGCTGTCCGGCTTAGTAGCTGACAACCCCAATGGTCACAACTAGAGATGAGTGAAGTTTTGAAAAATTCGATTTAGACGATTCGCCTAAGTTCTTTAAGAAATTTGATTTGTTCCGAATTAATTTGTCATGAATTGCGAGATATCTGGTATACCCAGGCCACACTGCCTAATCATATGCTTGCCACTTGGTGGCCCAATCTCAGTATGAAGGGTTGGAACTTAAACTGCAGGGACAGTGCATGGAAAGTACAAGGAGAGGGTATCACGGTGTGCATTACTTTCTAGTGCACCCATATTGATAGTTAATCAGTTCTGTAGATACTGTGCCATCAGTATTACAGGCAGTTGTTATTTATCACTGTCTACATCACTTTGCAGGGCACCAAGATTCATAGCTAATCCCTTCTGTTACCTGTCGAATTACTGTGCATCAGTATTAGAGGTCAATAAAAGCGTCAGGTCTAATTTGTGGACTTAACTGTGCAGTGCCCCAAGAGTGAAGTAGTGGCCCCATGACAAAGTTGGGATGGTGGCAGCAGCAGGGCAGTAGTGGCCCCATGATAGAGTGGGAGGGCGGGCCCGCAACAGTGGCCGTAAGGCTGTGTTAACATCACTGTTTATATTTCTGTTCTTCTGATCTGTCAGAAGGACATAAAACAAACAAAAAAAAAACAATCCTGTATTTTGAGCATCCATAAAGCCTCTTTCAGATGGTCAGTATTTTGTGATTGTTTTGAATTATTTATTCTAATGGAATTGCTTATCTATTAATTAGAGATGAGCGAGCAGTGCTCGTTAAGAGCACTGTAGCGCTTGGGTCCCATGTGAAATGCCCACAGGCATTGCGGATCCTTCCTCAGCTGCATGTAAGTCAATGAGGACGGATCGTTTGGTATGACACTCATACCAAACGGTTCCGTCCTCACTGAGATGGGTGAGGATGGAACCGTTTGGTATGAGTGTCATACCAAACGATCCGTCCTCATTGACTTACATGCAGCTGACGACGGATCCGCAATGCCTGCGGGCATTTCACACGGGACCCGAGCGCTACAGTGCTCTTAACGAGCACTGCTCGCTCATCTCTACTATTAATCAATGTGGACTTACCATAAACAGTAGAATAAGACAGGTGCGTCACCCAAATTTGTGAATCAGGACCTAATAGAAATGTTTATCTATTAATCAATGTGGACACACCACAAACAGTAGAATAAGACAGGCGTGTCACCCCAATTTGTGCATCAGGGCCTAATAGGAATGTTTATCTATTAATCAATGCGGACAAACCACAAACAGTAAAATGAGACAGGTGTGTCACCCCAATTTGTGAATCAGAGCCTAATAGATTTGCTTGTCTATTAATCAATGTGTCTATCTATAACAGAACAGATTAAGTATTAATGGCACAGCAAGTAAAGTAGATAAATGTGCCTAGATATTAGACCGCCTATTGACAATGAGTCTGATGCACAGTAAGTCTATGTATAACAGAACAGATTAAATGGGTTATCCCATGAAAAATGTAAAAAATGAAAATCAGACATCATGTAGTACATGATAATACCTTTATAACAAAGCTAGAACCAGCCCTGGACCTCATATAGATTCAGAGATCGCCGCAGTCATTGCTCTGCTAGATTTATATTAAAAAAAATCACAGAAAAAAGGAAAGGATACAAAACATTCTGCACAATTTCATAGTAAAATGTGCAGATGTACAAGGCTACATTTATAAAGTCACAGAAAATAATGCACTATAACAATAGATGCAAACATAACATGTGGACTAAGCCCTCACCCTAATGATAAAATCTGAGACTCTTAGCCAATATATTTTGATCAAAACACATTTGTGCCCACCTATCCAGCTCCACGGTGGTCTCAGGTCAGGCAGGTCCTATGGTAAACCTACCTATGCAGTTGTGCATCTATGTTTAGGAGCGTAGACTCTGCACATATGGTGTGCTGCTCCTAGTTACCTCTGTGTGCATCAGCAACCAATGAGAGGAGGAGCACGCACAGCTATATTTATCACCTTAATTAAGGTCGCCTCTTAGGTGGGGCAAGAGTGCACATGAATGCTACTCCTAGGATAGAAGCGCATTCACACCTGAAGGTGCCACTCCTTCAAGACATATCAAAAAAACACGGAAAAAAAAGGATTCAAAACATCCTGCACGAGGCGACTTTGATTAGGTGGTACATATAGGTGTGTGTGCTCCTCCTCTCATTGGTTGCTGATGCACACAGAGGTAACTAGGACCAGCACACTATATGTTCAGAGTCTGTGCTCCTAAACACAGATGCACAACTGCATAGGTAGGTTTAGCGTAGGACCTGCCTGACCTGAGACCATGTTGGCGCTGGGTAGGTGGGCACAGATGTGTTTTGATCAAAATATATTGGCTAAGAGTCTCAGATTTTATCATTCGAGTGAGGGCTTAGTCCATATGTTATGTTTGCATCTATTGTTATAGTGCATTATTTTCTGTGACTTTATAGATTTATATCAAGGGGAGTATTTTTTCTGCTGCAGCTCAGGAGGCATGTCTCAGCTCTCCCTATCACAGCTCAGGAGGCAGTTAAAAGATTAAACTGAGCGTGTGCGGCCTTCTTAATGAGCAGGTCAAAGAAATAAGAAATTAAGTGGCACTATACAGATACATTTTATTGAATAACTCAGTGGCTATACAACATTTTAATTATATGCAATTACAAAAGTATTCAGATCCAAGTGCTTGTGTTTGAAAACTGTAGAATATTTTTCATGGGACAACCCCTTTAAGTATGAATGGCGCAGAAGATGAACTAGATAAGCATGCCTATATATTAGACCGCCTGTTGACAATCAGTCTGGTGCACAGTATGTCTATGTATAATAGAAAAGATTAAGAATGAAAAGCGCATCAGATGAACAAGATGCACAGGGTGATTACACTGAGTGGACACCGCCCAGGATGAGGGTTTTATAGTGCTGTGACATCACAGGGAAAATCTGCTGATTGGCTGGCTGTGCAACATTGTGGGTCATATCACATTCCTGGGCTTCTTACTTTCACTTTGTAACACGTGTAGCTGCCATTTTAGGAAAAAATGATTTGTTGCCACGAAACACAAGGAAATTTGGATTCATGGCGAATTGAATTTTTCCTGAAATTTGGATTGAAGTTGATTTTTTGTTTTCAATTCACTCAACACTAGTCATAACCTGTGCCCAATTAAAAAAAAAAAAACTTTCCTGTCTGCAGTCCCATTATTCCTCCACCACTGTCTCATTGACAGTGCTTCTGGTCCCTGCCAAACCAGAAGTGTCTTGATCCTGTGACTGTTAAGGCCAATCACTGACCTCAATAGTCACTTGTGCTATGGTTTGCTGCTCTAGCACTTACAATTGCTGAGGCCAGTGATTGGCCGCCCCTATCATGGGACCAAACTGCTTCCAGTTTGTCAGCACCTGGAATGAGGCAGTGGAGCAGGAATGGTGGGAGTGTGGGCAAAGTTTTTGTTTGTTGCTACTTGGGCACAGGTTATGACCATTCAGGTTGTCAACTCATAGACCGGATAACCCTTTAAGGACCAAGGGCATACCGTAATTGCATTCAAAGAACGATAAGATATGGCATTTTTTATCAAATAAAGCTAGCAGTTTCTCTTTTGCCCAGTTTTATTATAAAGTGAGTTAAATAAATTGCAGTTTTTGTTAGCATACATTGTAAACATATACCAAAGGTGCATACAGAAAATATGAGCAGTCATACAAGAAATCACATTTATGTTACTTGTCTTGAAAGTACAGCATAGTGCTATAGAATAAAACAGAATGCAAATACAATAGAATCAAACAGTACCAATATTCATGACATCCAGCAGCATTAAGTACAAAGTGCAGTTTCTGGCACCAGATAATAAGGTACTTTGGCTGGTTGGATGGCAATTTAATGCAACTTGCAGACACTTCGACATAGATGTCCACTATGTTATAGAGGCTTGAAATTATTAGGGCCTGTTGGTTGTTTTAGGTGATGGGTTTCTGACCTGTTGTCCCTCAGTGGCAACAGGGTCGGTAAAACTTTGGTTTTGTTGATCACTCTGCTGTCTAGGCACACTAAAGCTTCTTGGAAACAGTGTTCTTAAGTCTGGCGATTTCCCTGGAGTAAAGTTTCCACAAAAGAATCGCATACAGTCCCTTGGAGTAGGAGCTCTCACGTGCTTCCTTCTTTCACTCTGTCTGGACTCGAACTTCCTCTCCTGGCAGGAAGTAGGATGATCCCACTCCTACCAAGAGAGGAGAACCAAAGTGTTTAGCCCTGTTCCTGCGAACCATTGCCAACTATACTTCTTCTTGAATGAATGGCATAAGCATAAAATTACAATACAATATATATAAAACATTTGCTGATACTCCCAGATTTTGCCACTCCTTCACTGCATGGCCTCAACTGCTTCTCTTGGGTCTTCTGTCAACATACACTTTAACACTGCTGCAGTCAATCCCTGGCTGCAGCAGTGACCTGCTCCTCTTGCATCATGCTAATAGATATGTTAATAGATCATGTGATGCAAGGGCAGCAGGCTTCTGCTGTGTCAAAGTAGATGTTGACAGTGGGAGACCCAAGAGATGCAGCTGAGGCTGGGGAGCAGAGGAGCAGATAAGTATGTTTCCTGGGGAGAAGTGGGTTTGCCAAAAACTCCCCAAAGGGGGCCAACCCCTTTAAGCACTACCTGGTGGTCTGTGCTGATCTTTGCAGTAGCTCACTGCTCTGGTTAATGGAAAGTAGTCCCGAGCATATGCATGTGGAAAAATATACGGATAAAATTCTCTGCCTTTTGTAAAGTAGGAAAGGAGTTTGTAATAAAAAAAAATATTACAGATCTAATCAGTCATTTCATACACTTTCTGTATAGCATTATTTAAAAATGTATATTTTCACATATCTCAAGTTTATAAAAAACATATTACAAAATACACATACAGTATGATGCATATGTAACATAGTAACATAGTTTATAAGGCCGAAAAAAAGACATCTGTCCATCCAGTTCGACCTGTTTTCCTACAAGTTAATATAAATACTAAAAGACATTACAACTTCCTTTTATGATCAATGCAGTTATCACAGATATCATGCCTGTTGGTTACAGTCTATGCAAAATTGTAATTGAAGATAAATTGGAATTCAGTGGAACATCTCTGATGTGAATTCCAATATAGATGACAAAAATAAATTTATAAAAACAAATATAAATTTTACAGAAATAAGTATTTCAGTAGGCAAATGCTTGAGTCACGAGCAGCTCCAACTACAGTATATGTCTAACTTAAACTAACTATCTGACCTTTCCACGTCTATAAAATAATTCCTCTTCTAGAGTACGGTTTGGTCCTCAGTGGAACACCAATGTCCTCATAAGTAGATTTTTCCATGAACTCAATAAAAGGTTCAGTATTATGTTGAAGTCCATGACTAGCCTCAAATTCATTTACCACACTTTTCCAAGCGTAGTCAATAGAAAAATCACAATCAATGATCGTTTCATAGTGAATTTCCTGTTCTTCATTATCTGCAGGCACATCTTCTTTAGGTGTATCTCCAGCTGTTGAGCTAATAAGAAAGCATAATAGATTACTTTAATATGCTAAAATGGTACAATTTTACAATGGTACAATCTTCTTAATGTGCTGTGGTAAGGGGCGGACATACACATTCAATAACTGTTGGCCAAACAATCATATGGCCAACAGCTCTCTCTCCCGATTCTCCCTTGGCTTCCCCAAACAGACACACGTTCCTGTCTGCTGAATGTGAATGTGTATTCAGTGGGGATAGAGGAAAAAGCCATTGCCAGACACTTCTGGTGGCAGCTTATCTCCCGAGAGAACAAAAGGATGTATATAGGTCCCTTTACTCCATATTATTATAGACATATTTAACATTATAGCAACCAATCAAATTTCTTCATATGCTGAAAAATTAAAGTTGCATTGGTTGCTATAAGGTCCAGTTCCCCAGTAATAACAATGGTTGACCTCCCTCATTCGGTCACTGAGTAGTTTATACTCAGTTAACCTGGGTAGGAGGCTCAGCACATAAAAAATCATCCATTATCTATTAGCTTAATAAAGTAGATAGTGGTATGCATATTTAAGACCTCTTTACACTTCCTGATGTTTGGCCAGTATAGATGCCACTGATTACTTGATGAAAGAGCCAAACACTTGCAATAGGATTGTTCATGTGGTCACCTAAATCATTTTTTGCCAGCAACAGATTGTGTCATCTAAACAGCCTCTGCTGCCATCATACTGTGGAGGAGAATGTTGCATGTAATTGCAGTGATCTTCACTAACCAGCAGGCGATTGTCAGGAAGGAACATTCCTTTGGCTCTTGTTCAGCTCCAGGTCCTAGTGGACTGGGTCCTGATGATATCCAGCATCTGGACAAGAGCCAGGAGGACAAGTATATATTCTAATCAGAGAGTTGAATATTTTTTTCTCTAATTTGGAGTCTAATCTAAATTAGAGGTCTGATCCAGAGACTGATAGTTATATAGGGGGTCTGAACATATTTAGGGGCTCCGATCTGGGAGCTGATATTTATATAGAATATCTGAATATATTTAGTTGGTGTGGTTTTAGATCTTAAATTAATGTAGGGGCTGATATTAAACAGAGGGTCTGTCTATATTAAGGGGTCCTGTCTGGGGTATGATTTTAACAAACAGGTTTGAATATGTTTAGCCCTTGAAAAGAAAACTCATTTTTGCCACAACCCACTAGTTGAATATAATCTTGTGAGGGGGTTTCCCAGCCCATTTCTGATGCTTAATGTTCAGTTAAATGGGGACGCCAAAAACACAAGGCCAAACTGCTTAGAATAGTGAACTTACTGGCATTGTGTATTGCATGTTATCAATTGTTCAATGGCATCAAGTATTGTGTCCAAAGTAGGCCTCTTTGTAGGATTGGGATTCCAACACTTCACTATACATTTCACAAGTTTATTAACAGAATCTTGACTTTTGTCTTGAATGTTCACAGATTGACAATATTCTTCCTGAAAAATGCAGTGTTAGACATATTTTGTTAAAACCTTGTAGAACACAACAAAAAATAATAGGGGAGATGAACTAATCATTGGGCTAATTAAAAACACTTGTTAAAAGGGTGACCAAAAATCTGCCTGGGCAGCACATCTTCCTGTATAAACAGGCTCCTGCTGTCCAGAAACAATGAATGTGTATGGGAACAAAATTGAAGTAGCACTAACTTCTTCCTATACAGAGGAGATGATTGTTGCAGGTAAATGCAACTCTCACCCCCTTGTATGAGCAAGATATTATCATAAACGTTTGGTTTGTTCTCTGTTGCTTGTAACATCATTCCATGTGGGACTATTAAGGTCCTTTTACACGGGGCGATTATCGGCCAAAAAATCGTTCCTAGGAACGCTAGTGCCGATAATCGGCCCGTGTAAAAGTGGCCCTAATCAGCCGACGAACGAGCAAAACACTCGTTCGTCGGCTGATTGGATCTTTTGTAGAAACCAAAAGATCCAATCTGTCGGGCGCACATCGCCCTGTGTAAACAGGCGATGTGCGCCTGACAGTATGGAGCTTCCCGGCCGCACGAGCGATACAGCGATCACTCGTGCGGCCCGGCGCTCGATTCGTCGGGCCGTGTAAAGGCTCCCTGCCCGAGCGCCGATATCGCTGATCGGCGCTCGGGCAGGGAGAATAATCGGCCCGTCTAAAAGGGCCTTTAGACAAGATGTCTAGGCCTGCACCAGATTTATCACAAGGACGCAGGCTGGTTGATGAATGTGGTTTCTCGATTATACTAACTATTGGTTGGCTTAGTTTGAGACATAACTTTACACCAGAATTGTGGCACAGTCTTGACACAAAATAATGCAATGTCCTATGCCACAAAGCTACTCCCCTTTTTCATTAGACCATGCTCCCTTGTTGAGATAGGCCTAGATAATTTCTCCAAATCTAGATGAGTCAAATTGAGTCACATTATATTATCAGAACCTAGGTGTGTTCAAATTGATATACGTGGGTCAATCTCTTCAGTATATTCTATTCAATACAAAATTAATATTGCATGAATTTACGATTCATCAATGAAACACACATTACTTGGGATTCATGTGGCATGACCATGTGCATAAAGCCTGTACAGCATCACATAGTGTGCGTTCCATTCTGTAGTGCAGTTAGGAACTCAGTGTAGTGGTGTACGGCAGTGTATTTTCCAGTAGAAGAAATTCGGCTATGTTTAGGGATGCAGCAATGGTGAATGTGTTCCTAACGGGGTGGACTGGGAACTTAAAGTGGCCCAGGAAAAAACACTAAAACTGGCCCCATTTTGTAGTCGGGTTAAAATTGATGGAAGGCAGGGCCAAAACTAGTAGGCAGGGCCAGTAATACCATATTGTGGCACATTATACCACCCCAACAGAGCCAAACACCACAGTCCATCACAATATACTGCCCCCATCAGCACAAAACACATCCCCAAAAACTTCCACTGGCTGCTGCGAGGAGGGTTTCGGCGGCCCCTTGGGTATCAGCTCACCGGGAAATTTCCCTGTAAGGTCTATGGCCAATCTGCCCCTGATCCCTAACATGTTTTCCCTGTCTATGTTCCTCTGTATGTATTCTCTTCTTGAGCTTGTCATCCTATAAATGCATTAGGATGGGCCAACAGGGTTACTGATCTCTTGCCTCACTGGGCAAGGCGGTAAGGACAAGGGGGAGGTGCCTGCGCAGGAAGGGCAGAACACCCGTTTCTGCAAGGATGCTGGAATGTGGCTGTGTGTCATGTCCGGGCAGAACATGGAGTGTAGAGAAGACAGCTGGAAGGTTGGTGAGATGTGTGACATTGAAAAGGTCTGAGCTCCTGTCAGTGTGTAAACAAACAGGGAGGGTACCTGCACATGGTTCACGTGGATTTATCGTGTAGATTTTTTAATTCTGCAGTTTAATATAGTACCAGCTAAGTAGATCTTTATCTACATGGAGCTAGTATTTCTGACATTTACAGTATAGTGATGCGTATTTTGAAATCTGCCATATTAAAGGGGTTGTGCAGGCAGTATATATTGATGTCCCACCCTCAGGATAGGTCATCACTATCTGATTGGCCGGGGGGGGGGGGGGGGTTGAGGCAGCGCTCCATGTGAGTGCTGCTTCCTCTTCATTACACTGCATGTTGTCTCCCTTGCAGTGGAGGTGCAGTGCAATTACAAGTGCTCGTCCCATTCATGTGAATAGAGTGAATACACTACACTGCTGAGACTTCCAAGACAATGGGCAGTGTAATGAAGAGAAAGTAGCAATCCCATGGAGATCTGTCTCCTCTTCAAACAGCTTATTGTTGGGAGTGTCGGGTGTCGAACCCACACCGATCAGATATTGATGACCTATTCCAAGGACAGGGGCATAACTACCATAGCGGTTGACCATGCGACTGCTATGGGGCCCAGGGCAAGAGTGGGCCCAGTCTTAGTTGGTATTATCTCCTCTTCTACTGGAGGTGAAAACTTGGTCAGGACTCTACCCTCTAAACTTTTAGCAAATGAGGCAGTGGAAAAAATGGCACAAGGGTCATTGAAAGGGGTTTAGGCAGAACCCCTTCTGTCCTGTGTGAGGGTCCTGGTTTGATCCTTGCTATGGGGCCCTTACTTCTCTATGTACGCCACTGCCCAAGGATATGTCATTAATGAGGAGATTTATCAAAACTGATGCAAAGGAAAACTGACTTAGTTGCCCATAGCAACCAATGAAATTGATCTTCCAGAGGAACTCTGTAAAATTAAAGGTGGAATCTGATTGGTTGCTACAAGCAACTTAGCCAGTTTGCCTTTGCACCATTTTGATATATCTCCCCCCAAATGCAGCTTGTCTGATCTAGCCTGAGGGAATGTTCACACAAGGCCTTTTTGTTGAAGACATTTCTGCAACCTACAATCCGTTGCCTAGTCATAACGGGGTTGATTCTGAAGCTTGTTCATGGATATTAAGCAGACCTGTTCAGATGTATGGAGCAGTTGCAGAAATTTCTGCAAGAAATGTGACAGGTGTGAGGTTTGAAATATTCTAACTAGTATTTTTGATATAGTAGACCTCATGAAAGTTGTTATTACCAAATGTGGTCTGCAATTTTGAAATGGCTCCAGGGGTTGATTTTGATAAATTGTATTTATATGGAGACTTATTGCTTCCCAAAATACAGCTCCCAAGTTGAAGATATCAGAGGCTTTGGAGTACATGCCCTTATTCCTCACTTCTGGTGCGGACCTGTGAATGAAAACACATAATTTACTATGGATGTATCTGGTAATATATATGATTCAGAAAGTGGTTATTGGCTTACAATCTAAAACAGTGCTCCTCAGCTCCAGTGCATAAAGGGGTTCTCCAGTTTTTAATGCTTTTGGCTTCCCACCTCTCCGTGCCGTACCGGTGGAAGGAAGCATACGTACCTGCACCCCGGCATTTGGTTCTAGCTCCTTTGGTCCACCACTGTGTTTGCTGCACTGTGGTCCCAGCGAGTGAACTTCTGGCACGGACAGGGGTCATGTATACCGTTGCAGCCAATGATGTGTCCTCCGTCCATGTCGGAGGTTTACAAGTGGGAACTGGAGCCTGATGAACACAGTAGTGGAAAAAGGAGCCAGAACTGAGCTGTGGGGAGCAGGTAAGTATACATCCCTCTATATGAAGTGATACATTGTATTACACATGTTGATGCATGAAAACAATATGGCTACTATTAGGGTGTATTCACCTGATGTGTGCTGTTGTTTCTGTTTGGTGGTAAAAACCCGCTCCATATATATCACATAGCGTTTTCATGTGATTTGGTGTGGTGTGATGGTAAGCATGTGTGTTGCTAATGAAATACATGAAACCACAGCTAATTACAGTAATAACACATTGGTGCAAGCCAAAAACTACTGGTGTGGAAAAACCCCTGCAGTCTGATAGGGTTGACTATGCTGATAAAAACAATACCTTTCTTTTGTCTGTATGTTAATCAGCTGTAGAGAGCTCTGCACACTCCCCCTTTCTTTGATTGACATGGCTAGACATCAACATGCTGTGGGTAGAGCTTGCCATAGCATGTATGTATCATATACACTACTTACTATAGCCTTACCATGTTGAGAATAGAGATCTTCTATACTTTGAAAGCTAATACATATTTCTTGTTAATTCCTAGACACAAGATATGATAAAGACACCAGTGATATGTATTAACTTTCTAAGTATAGACAACTCTTCTCAATATGATAAGGCTGGAGCTTGGAGGTAAGTTGTCAGCTTTCCATGTAGGTGTCTCAGGTTCACATCCCATGAGAGGATTTGACCACCTCTGGTCACTTTAACCAGGTCAGAGGGGTCTGTTCTTGAGACAAGTGTGTGTCCTTAAAGGGGTTGTCCGCTTTTTACTATTGATGACCTATCCTCAGGATAGGTCATCAATATCAGTTCGGCTGGAGTCTGAATAATTCTGTATTCACGTATTCATATGAGCGCTGCCCTCTCTTGAAACAGCTGATAGGCAGGGGTGCCTATCTTGAGGATAGGTCATCAATAGTGAAAATCAGACAACTCTTTTCAGGTGGAACCTTCATTTATGATACATATGGCATCTCCTGTGGATTTACCATAAATGTATGAGATATCTATTAAAGTCTCATATGTCATTTATGACACTCTGTACTTGTAAAAAATGTTTGTACCATGATTAATGCATCTCAGTATGTAAGTTTCGATTAGTCATTAGTATTAATATTGACTATACCATTTTTTGGCATCTGCAGGCATCAATTTTATAGCATATGGATATGTTGATGTTCCATCCAAAGACACTGCTCTTCCAACATGCCCAATCTTCAATGTGCCCTGATACATAAAACAATACAAACTAAATCACTGGTCATGTGATATTTGGACATATTAATGTAGCTGGGGCCAGTATATTGAAACCACTTACAGATCTGTCTGGTCTTACCCATATCAATATGACATACTTTTGACAAACTTCGGATTCTACAAAATGAGATTGTTCTGTCAGGATAGGTGAACGAAAGGTTCTCTTTTGTAACCAATTTTATTTCATGGGACCAATTAAGGATGAGCGAATCGACTTCAGATGAAACATCCGAAGCTGATTCACATAAAACTTTGCATAAAACTTGGAACTGAACCCGAGTTCGAGAAATGTTTTTTTTTACAGTACAAATTAATTTATGACGTTATTACGTGAAGTCTCACAAGACTTTGTGAAGTAATAATTCCGGCTCATCTGAGCCAATACATTCTAGTACGGTACGGAGCGCTTACTCACTTGAAGCATCTTTTCTTAGATCTCCGTTTTTTGTTGTTCCTCTGTTATCCCTACTGTAAAATTATGAATAAGGCTACTTTCACACTTGCATTGTAAGGATCCGTTTGTGAGATCTGTCACAGGCTCTCATAAACGGTCCAAAACTGATCAGTTTTGTCCTAATGCATTCTGAATGGAAAAGGATCCGTTCAGAATGCATCAGTTTTGCTTCAGTTTGCTTCAGTTCAGTCAGCATTCTGTTTTGGAGGCGGACACTAAAACGCTGCTTGTTGCGTTTTGGTGTCCGCTTGACAAAACTGAGCCAAACGGCTCAGACACAATAGAAAACTGATCCGTCCCCCATTGACTTTCAATGGAGTTCATGACGGATCCGTCTTGGCTATTTAAAAGAGAATACAACCGGATCCGTTCAGAACGGATGCAGACGGTTGTATTATCATGATGGAAGCGTTTTTGCTGATCCATGACGGATCCAGCAAAAATGCTGGTGTGAAAGTAGCCAAACACTGCCAACTCTGTTGCCATTTTCTCTATCAAAGGCATGTCTCCATATAGTCTAGCACTTTCAGCTCAGACCCCCAACTGTGAACACTCTAGTTGTAAAAAAAAAAAAAAAAAAAAAAAGCTGGTGAAAAACAGCCTTTGTAGCACCGAGCAATGGATGAGGGTCCTGGACAGGGCTTTATTCATTTCTTAATTTTTAATAAACCATAAAACCCTTTAGAGGGGTTTTCCAGGAGTAGAACATTATTGACCTATCCAATGTCTGATCGGTGAAGATCCAAGATCTGGCACCACCAATGATCAGCTGTTTGAAGAGGCTGCAGTGCTATGGTGACCACTGAGGCCTCCTTATAGCATATCAAGCACAGTCCATGGTATTGTAGTCTCAGATTTCATGGATCTGAACTGTGCATAAGCCAAGTCACGTGGTGCCACTGGTCTAGAAAGAGGCCTCAACGCTCACCAGGACACCACAAATTCTTCTGATCTGATCTGTGGGAGTGACAGGTATTGTAAGCCCCACAGATCAGATGTTGATTACCTAACATGAGGATAGGCCATCAATACTAAACTCCCGCAAAACCCCTTTAATGCTTAAAAAGGAACTCCCGCCAAAAATTTTATTCCGTGTCCTGCTAGCCTGTAGCGAATGTCATTTTCTTACCAGTGTCTGAATTTTTTAGTTATATCTCCCTGATGCTTCTCATCTGTGTCATGTGACTAGGAATTAGACCCACCAACTCATACAGTACCTTATGTGTGGACAGGAAGTCTAATGTTCTATGAATTCCTATGGGAGCCTCATTTTCAGTCTCATAGGAATGAATAGAGCAGTGACTGGCTTCCTGTCCTGGGTCAGTTGGAGGTCAGGGAGTTGGTCACATGACACAGCTACAAGAAGAGAGGTTTTTACTCACAGAAACAGTCACTGATAAGAAAATGACAATCACTACAGATTATATAATGCACCTTTCTAAGGCTACTTTCACACTAGCGTTTTAAAATTCCGGTATTGAGTTCCGTCATAGGGGCTCAATACCGGAATAAAACGCTTCAGTTTTGTCCCCATTCATTGTCAATGGGGACAAAACTGAACTGAAGACAACGGAATGCTCCTGAAAGCATTCCGTTCCGTCTTCAGACCGGAGAACAAACCGCAGCATGCTGCTTTTTGCTCTCCGGTCCAGGCATCCGCACCAAGACGGATCCGGATTCCAGAATGACCCCCAATGCAAGTCAATGGGGGTGGATCCATCTGGTGTGACCACAATGGTAACCGGATCCGCGCTCCATTGACTTTCAACGGAGTTCATGACGGATCCGGCTACACATACACACAATACACACATACAGACAGACAGACATACACATAAACATACACAGACATATACACATACAAATACACATACTTACATGCACCCCGGCAGGTCTTCAGAGCGTCGGAGGGACAGGACGGCGCGCACAGGTGATGATTCCACCAGGCGCCCAGCAGAGGGCGCTGTGGGGAATCGTCACCTGTGCGAGCCGTCCTGTCCCTCCGACGCTCTGAAGACCTGCCGGGAGCATGTAAGTATGTATGTGTGTTTGTCTGTGTATATGTGTGTGTATGTTTATGTGTATGTATGTACTGTGTGACATGTGTGGGGCCGGAGCGTGGTTCCGGCTCCACATATGTCACTGCGGCAGGCCTGATCCGGCAGCACCCTTCACCTGCCGGATCAGGCCTGCCACTAGTGTGAAAGTAGCCTAACAGGTCAGAGAATAAAAAATTTTGCAGGAGTTCTTCTTTAATATTTACTTAAATAAAAAAAATGAATGTTATGTGCATGTGTAGCAATAACTGTAATTTATTCTATGAGCATAACACTTTGTAAAAAATGACACAATGTACCTTCTCTGGATTGATGTAGATATGACCACATCTGAGGTCACAGTGTACTATATTGTTCTTGTGTAGTTCCTGTAAGCCAAGTGTTATTTGCTTGAGGTAAGAAAAGAGCCGGTCTCTAGAAATGTCTTGGTTAGTTGCACTGAGAGCGTATACATGTCCAAGAAAAGCTTGGGACACCTGCATAATGAAAATAAGAAAGCATCAATTAAAAAATGAATAGCACACACATATGTAATATTCAGTGAGGTCAAGAACATTATAAATGGAAGTTTATGTATATAGTTTGTAATAAACAGGAGATCAGTCAACATTACTCTGACAATGAGCGCACGATCTACAAGAAATGGGATGACCATGCCCCACCAAGACAACAATCCAGTATACTTCACAATGACTTTATTAAAGGGGTTATCCCATAAATAATGTAAATGTCAGGGCTGGGATAAACAGACAACAGAGGAACGTGTGCCCTGAGCTTACCCAACCCTCTGTCCCTGCCTATTACCTCACCCACGCTAAACCGTGGGGCGACAACCACGAAGACTGCGAAATACACTGTATAAGGTGCAGGGGAAGGGAGACAAGAGACAGACAAATAAACACAGAAGAAATGGTCAGAAGGCCGAGTCAAAACCAGGAAGGTACATCAGGACAAAATCAACAAGCAGAGAATGGTCACAAAACACACCAAAGGTCAAATAACAAACTAGGATCAAATCTTCAGGGAATTCGTCACAAACCAGGTTATAGCAAGGAAACTCCAAACACTGGCAGCAAGGTTCAGATTTGAGGACCTTAAATACCTAGCAGACCCCACCCAACCAGCTGACTGGGAGGAGACTGCAAGGAAGAAAGGTTAACCCATGAGATACCAGAAGGTAAAAACAAACTAAATCGCTCTCGTTCTCCGGCAACCAGTCACAGACCGCGAGCGTGTGTGCGCACCAGCCACGTCCCTGGCACTTATGATCGTGGCGCGCGTCCCCTGCCTGGACCGCGCATCCACATCCAGAGACTGTCGGCTGGAGGAGGAGCCTGATGAAGTAGCGGAAGAACCCCGGCCACGGGTAACCATATCGCCACCAGAGTCAGAGACAGGACCAGCAGAACGGGTGCAATGACTGCCGGTCCTGACAGTACCCCCCTTTCCACAAGGGGCCTCCGGACCCTTAGAACTCAGAGATGGTTTGGAAACAATCTCACTAACCGGGGCGCATGCACATCCCTAGCAGGGACCCAAGATCTATCCTCTGGACCGAATCCCTTCCAATGGATGAGGTACTGAAGAGAATTCCTCACCAACCTAGAGTCAAGAACCCTCTCCACCTCATACTCAAGATCTCCATCCACAACAGATGGAGAGGGAAGGTCAGGGAGGGGAACAACAGGGTCAACATAGCGCTTTAGCAGATTTTTATGAAAAGTATTGTGGACCCTCCATTCAGGGGGCAATGCCATCTTGAAAAATACAGGATTAAACACATGAGTTATGACAAAAGGACCGATGAACCTAGGCGCAATTTTGAGAGACGGAACCTTCAATTTGAGGTTTTTAGTTGATAACAAGACTTTATCACCCACAACAAAAGTTTCAGAGACCGTACGTTTATTCCTGGAGTGGTGGACCATTTGACTTTGTGATTTTTTCAAGTTCTGCTGAACTCGTGACCACACTGTGCACAGTTGGTTAGTTATGGATTCTACCCGAGGAATATCAGAAACAGAACACGATGAGAAAGAAAACCTGGGGTGAAAACCATAATTACAGTAAAAGGGTGATGTGAGTGTGGACGAACTAGTGTGATTGTTGATAGCAAATTCGGCTAGCGGAAGGTATGAGACCCACTGATGCTGACAATCAGAGATAAAAAGACGAAGGTACTGGATTAGCTCCTGATTCATCCTCTCCGTCTGCCCATTGGTTTCAGGGTGAAAGGCAGAAGAAAAGGACAATTTAACCTCTAATTTAGAACAGAAAGCTCGCCAAAACTTAGCCACAAATTGTACCCCCCTGTCAGATACCACTTCATCAGGAATACCATGGAGACGAACCACATGCTGGATAAATAGATCAGCCAATTCTTCTGCTGATGGCAGCTTTTTCAACGGAATGAAGTGACCCATTTTAGAGAACCGATCCACCACCACCCAAATGACAGTGCACCCCTGAGATGGTGGCAAATCAGTAACAAAGTCCATGGAAATGTTAGACCAGGGTTTGTCTGGCACTGGGAGCGGGAGAAGAGGTCCCTCAGGATGTCTCCTGGGGATCTTTCCCCGCGCACAGACTTGACAAGCCTGAACAAAGGCATAAACGTCAGCATGCATGCGTGGCCACCAATAATTTCTTTTCAGTAAATCTAATGTTCCCCGAACACCTGGGTGGCCTACTAGCACTGAAGAATGTGTCTCCTCTAACACTCTCAAACGGCAAGACATGGGAACAAACAATTTGCCTTCCGGAAGGTCTTTAGGAGCAGAATTTTGTTCAGCAAGAATTTGAGAAGAGAGGTGAGAGGAGACAGCTGCCAGTACAATACCTGGAGGTAAAATGTTACCAGACTCAGACTCCGAACCCTCAAGAATACCGAAACTCCGGGATAAAGCATCAGCTTTAAGGTTTTTTGTACCTGGTCGGTAGGTAAAACAAAATTAAAACGCGAGAAAAACAAGGCCCATCTGGCCTGACGCGCATTGAGACGTTTTGCATTATCAAGATACACAAGATTTTTATGGTCTGTGATCACTGTCACTGGGTGAAGAGCTCCTTCCAAGAAATGGCGCCACACTTCAAAAGCCCATTTGATTGCAAGGAGCTCGCGATTCCCAATATCATAATTTCTTTCACATGAAGAAAACTTTTTAGAGAAAAATGCACATGGCCTGAGGTTTGTGAGAGCAGAAGACCCTTGAGATAATACTGCCCCTACACCGACCTCAGAGGCATCTACCTCCACAATGAAGGGCTGAGAGAGATCAGGCTGAATCAACACAGGATCTGTAGAGAAAGCTTTCTTAAGCTCCTCAAACGCAGAGTAAGCTGCCGGAGACCAGTTGCTAGGATCAGCCCCCTTGCGGGTAAGATCCGTGAGTGGTTTGGCGATTACGGGAATTTTTTTTCTAAAGTTCCTGTAATAATTGGCAAAACCTAGAAACCGTTGAAGGGATTTTAAGTCAGTAGGGCGGACCCAATCAGCAATCGCCAGAACCTTACACGGATCCATCTGTACATCTGAAGGAGTGACCACATAACCCAGAAATGAGACTTTTTGCACACAAAAAATACATTTTTCCAACTTAGCAAACAAAGAGTTTTTTCGCAACCGAGACAACACGGCAAAGATGTTCATGATGGGTGGTCAGATCTGGAGAAAAAATAAGGATGTCATCCAGATAGACCACCATAAAGACCCCAATAAAATCATGAAAAATGGTATTCATAAAACCTTGGAAGACTGCCGGGGCATTACTCAGACCGAAGGGCATAACAAGGTATTCGAAATGCCCCAGTGGTGTGTTAAAAGCAGTCTTCCACTCATCTCCTTCCCAAATCCGAATCAGATTATAAGCTCTCCTTAAATCTAATTTGGAGAACCAATTGGTCCCAGACACCTGATTCAGAAGGTCCGGAATAAGAGGAAGAGGTCCAGAGTTCTTGACCGTGATCTTATTTAATTCGCGGTAATCAATGCACGGCCTTAACCCACCATCTTTTTTCTCCACAAAAAAGAACCCAGCCCCCGTTGGGGACTCAGAAGGTCTAATATGCCCAATAGCCAAGCTCTCATCAATATACTGCTTAAGCGATTCTCTTTCTGGTACAGACAGATTATAAATACGACCCTTAGGCAGCTTGACATTGGGCAAGAGATCTATTTTATAATCAAAATCCCTATGAGGAGGAAGGACTTGAGACAGGGGTTTGGAGAAAACATCAGCGAAATCAGAGATAAACTACGGGATCCCTGCATCACTTGCAATCGTGGTACAGAGCGAGACCTGAGACATATGGGCCTTACATTGAGGACCCCAGCGAACAAGATCCAGTGTACCCCAGTCAATAACTGGATTATGTTCCTGGAGCCAAGGTATCCCCAGGATAACGTTCACCGACAAATTTTTCATAACCAGAAAAGAACAATACTCTATGTGTAGTGCACCCACCACCAATTTTATCTCAGGGGTACGGAATTTGACCAAACCAGCACGCATTGGGGTCATATCCACACTTGATACTTGGATAGGTGGAGACAACGGAATCATGGAAGGCAAAACCTGGGACACAAAATCGTAGTCAATGAAATTAGCAGCTGCACCAGAATCCAAAAAAGCCTGACCAGAGCATGAGACTGACTGGACTTCAATGGTGCAGGGCAAGAACACTTTAGAAATTTTAGGGAGTACCTGAGCTCCTAGGCAATCCTCCCGATAACTGCCTAGGAGCGGAAGTCTTTCCTGCTGTAACTTCTTGTGACAGGCATTAAGCTGATGTTCAGGACTCCCGCAGTAGAAACATAGTCGATTCCTCAGGCGATGTTCCCTCCTCTGCTCAGGTGTGATACCACCGAGTTCCATAAGTTCAGGTCCCGATTGACTTGAGACCGGATTGAGGACCGACTGAGGGGCAGGGGATACCCGAGGAGACCGCCTGAACCTCAGGCGTCTATCTGCCCGGATGGCTAGGGTCATGGCCTCGTCAAGAGTCCCAGGTTCAACATACAAATCTTTATATACAAATAACAACAAAATCTTTCACACAGTCAGAGAGGCCAGTCATGAACAGGTCTTTCAAGGCTAGATCGTTCCAACCTGAGTCCGTCACGTACTGTCTAAACGTAGCACAATATTCCTCTGCCATTTGGCTACCCTGGCGGAGAGCCAACAAGTGAGAAACAGCTAACGCAGGGCGGTCAGGTTCGTCATAAATCTGACCCAGGGCAGAGAAAAAGTCATTTAAACTGGAACGCAAAGGTGAGTCAGTAGGTAAAGAAAAAGCCCAAGTTTGTGGATCGCCCCGCAGGAGGGACATCACCAACCCCACCTTTTGCGCTTCTGTCCCGGAAGACCGAGGTCGTAACAAAAAATACAATTTACATCCTTCCCGAAACGTAAAAATTTTTTACGGTCACCGAAAAAAAGGTCGGGAAGGGGGACTTTAGGTTCGGGTGCAGATGACGGAGCCATGGGAGATGGCACTGGGGCCGAGGCCTGCATGTTTTCCCGAACCTGAAGGCTAGAAGACATATTTTGAACCAAATTGGTCAAGGCCTGGACCTGTGCGACCACAGCTGACATAGGCTGCATAGATGGAGTAAACGTAGCTGGACGCATGCAGGTTGCAGGCCTATTTTAGGCCAGTGTTTCTGTCAGGGCTGGGATAAACAGACAACAGAGGAACGTGTGCCCTGAGCTTACCCAACCCTCTGTCCCTGCCTATTGCCTCACCCACGCTAAACCGTGGGGCGACAACCACGAAGACTGCGAAATACACTGTATAAGGTGCAGGGGAAGGGAGACAAGAGACAGACAAATAAACACAGAAGAAATGGTCAGAAGGCCGAGTCAAAACCAGGAAGGTACATCAGGACAAAATCAACAAGCAGAGAATGGTCACAAAACACGCCAAAGGTCAAATAACAAACTAGGATCAAATCTTCAGGGAATTAGTCACAAACCAGGTTGTAGCAAGGAAACTCCAAACACTGGCAGCAAGGTTCAGATTTGAGGACCTTAAATACCTAGCAGACCCCACCCAACCAGCTGACTGGGAGGAGAATGCAAGGAAGAAAGGTTAACCCATGAGATACCAGAAGGTAAAAACAAACTAAATCGCTCGCGTTCTCCGGGCAACCAGTCACAGACCGCGAGCGTGTGTGCGCACCAGCCACGTCCCTGGCACTTATGATCGTGGCGCGCGTCCCCTGCCTGGACCGCGCATCCACATCCAGAGACTGTCGGCTGGAGGAGGAGCCTGACGAAGTAGCGGAAGAACCCCGGCCACGGGTAACCATATCGCCACCAGAGTCAGAGACAGGACCAGCAGAACGGGTGCAATGACTGCCGGTCCTGACAGTAAAAAATGAAAATCAGACTTTATATAGTGCATAACGAGCTCTGTCTAACAAAGCTAGAACCGGCCCTGTACCTGACATGGATCCAGAGATCCCCCCATTTATTACATCAATTGTTTTGCTACATTTTTATCAAGCTCAGGGGCACGTCCTTTCTGCTTCAGCTCTCTCCCTATTACAACTTAGGAGGCAGTTGAAGGATGGAGCTGAGCATGTGTGGACAAAGAAATAAGAAAAAAACAAACAGCAGATGGCGCTATACAGATACATTTTATTGAATAACTCTGTGGCTATGCTAAGTTTTCAGTTACACGCAATTACAAAAGTTTTCTGATCCAGGAGCTGGTTTGAAAACATAATATTTGGGACAACCCCTTTAGGCTACATTCACACGACCGTAGTTTTGGGTCCGCATCCGTTCCGCAATTTTGCGGAACGGGTGCGGACCCATTCATTTCAATGGAGCCGCAAAAGATGTGGACGGCACACAATGTGCTGTCCGCATCCGTAGGTCCGATACGCGGCCCCGCAAAAAAGATAGAGCATGTCCTATTCTTGTCCGCAATCGCGGACAAGAATAGGCAGTTCTATCATAGGGCCGGCTACATTCACACAGCCGGTATCCGTGTTTTGCGGATCCGCAATTTGCGGACCGCAAAACACATACGGTCGTGTGAATGTAGCCTTAAGGGAATGATAAAGAATCCTTATTGTGCTGCTGAAAATACACTATGCAGTAGTTTTTGAAATGTTTCAGTTGTAAAAAACCCTTCATCAGGCTGGGGTAAACCTGTTTTCAATATTAACTATTGCTTTCCCAAGTACCAAGTATAATCACAAGAAGTTCAATGTGACAGAATTCTACAGCAGTTACCTATGAAAATCAGCTGATTCCTCTGTACTGCATGTCTGCTTATAGATGTCCCTCTTTTTTATGCTGTACTTTTAACCCTTTACACTTTATGTTGTTATGTTCTGGCAGCTATTACTGAAGCTCTGCGGTGTCTATGTGTAGGCACCAAACATAAAGCTACAAGCACCTGAGAGTTGAGAGAAATTCCCTTAGGATAAATCTGCTCAAAGAAATATTGGGTACTCGCTGGTGAAGAAGATGGGGCAACATAGGCCTACCCTATATTTAGAAATTGAGTGTGGTAATGATGGGTGGGGGCAGTGGCGTAACTACAACTAACTGGGCCCCACAGCAAATTTTTGAACGGGGCCCCCCCAGACACTTCTTCGCAACCCCCAACTCACATGCAACCCTCACTCTTGTGGCTAGTCAAGATTGAGCTCTCCCAGACAAGGCCTGATAGCCACTCCATCCGTTTCCTATAGTGTCACTGTATATAATGTCATTGTATAATACTGTTGAGGGGGCCCTGACAATAAAATCTTTTAGTCTCCCTCCTGAGGGGGCCCCTTGTGGGTCTGGGCCCCAAAGCAGCTGCTTCCCCTGCTTCCCCTATAGCTACGCCCCTGGGTGGGGGTTAAAATGTGATTAGAGACAATTAACCTTTTAAGTAACAAGGTGAGTAGTTTTACTTTATTATAATCCTTTATTACCTGGTCCTTGAAACAGCAATGATTCATAGTTGTCATTCACTGAAGAACCAATAAGTTATGACATTCTAACATTTTACTTAGAAGTTTACTTACCAATATTGTCTTATAGCAATCCGTTTTTATTTCATTTACTTTTAAAATATTTTCATGGTATAATTGCAAAATTGTTCTTCTTGTTTTGAGACTCATCCTGACAGTTACAGTCTGTATGAGGTGTCCGTCCTGCAAAATTCAAACCCATTACATTGTATTTCATTGCGTTCTGTCTGGCTTATAACATAAGAGCTATTAAATCATGTCACAATAATTACATATTGTCAGTTTTAAGGGGTTTTCAGTTGTATGTCATATAAATATGATCAGTTGTTTTTTTTATTTTCATTATGTCTGGTGCCAATAAATAGGAAGACACTTATTTACAATCGTTTACTTCTTGAAAACCTTTCACAGTGCATTGATATTTACAGTGAAAATGTCTGAATGAATCTGCTGGAGTTCAAGTTGAAGAACAATTCGAAAAAAGTGCATTCGGTCAGAGGTGTGGCCTCCAGTGTACATGTACATAGCTGCAATGAGATGGAGCACTGTGATAGTCAGTGTAATGAGTGGAAGATGAGTGTAATCTCATCTTTTTCTAGATCCATACCCCTTTGGGCCTGACCGATATATTTATGAAAGGCATTATACTAGTGGAATTTGCACACATATTTCATCCAAAAAAAGTAAAGAAAATGGGGGAGATTTATCAAAACTGTTGTAAAGGAAAATGGTCTTAGTTGCCCATAGCAACCAATCAGATTCCACCTTTGAATTTTCAGAGCTCCTGTGGAAAATGAAAGGTGGAATCTGATTGGTTGCAATGGGCAACTAAACCAATTTTCCTTAAATCAGTTTTGATAACTCTACCACAATGTCTCATTTTTAATTTTGATAAATCTACCACAATGTCTCATTTTTAGTTTTGATAACTCTACCACAATGTCTCATTTAGATTTCATAAAAAAATTATTCCAATAAAATGCCCTGCCTGTTGAGGTGGCCACTGGTCACCACAGCCAGGTGAAGAATAAATGGAGAGGTAGCCATGCATGTGCAGGCCCACCTCTCCATTTACTTCTATGGGAGTCACAGAATCAGTCAAATGGCCACCTCGCTGGCTGGGGTGGGGTAGGGCAACTGTTCTACTTAATATATATTTCTGAGAACAGAGCCTTCCTGTCAATGGTTTCCAGATTACACTTTAGCTGGATGAATTCTTTCATAGTCCAAGTAGAAAGGACTAAGGGGGGATTTATCAAACTGGTGTAAAGTACAACTGGTTTAGTTGCCCATAGCAACCAATCAGATTACACCTTTCATTCTCCAAAGGCGCTCTGAAAAATGAAAGGTGGTATCTGATTGGTTGCTATGGGCAACTAAACCAAATTTACACTAGTTTGATAAATCTCCTCCCAAATCTTGACTTAAAGGGAACCTGTAATCATGAAAATGTGAAATAATCTGCAGACAGCATGTTGTAGAGCAGGAGGAACTGAGCAGATTGATATATAGTTTTATAGGAAAAGATTTAGCACAATCTTTATTTCGTTCATTTAAATTCCTGCTCATTCTGGGCTTTGAAGTCAAGGAGGCGGTCCTATCAGTGACTGACAACCTTCCCTCTATGACTGTGTATGGAGATAGCTGTCAATCACTGAAAGGACCGCCTCCTTGACTTCAAAGCCCAGAATGAACAGGAATTTAACATCGATATAAATGCCTGGAAGATCATTCCATTTTTTGTACAGTTAGGGCTCATGCACACGACCGCATGTATTTTGTGGTCTGCAAAAACAGATCCGCAAAAAATACGGATGACGCCCGTGTGCATTCCGTATTTTGTGAACGGAACAGCTGGCCCCTAATAGAACACTCTTATCCTGGTCCGTAATGCAGACAAATATAGGACATGTTTTATCATTTTAGGGAACGGACATACGTAAACAGAATGCACACGGAGTAACTTTTTTGGGGGACCCATTAAAATGAATGGTTCTGCATACGGTCCACAAAAAAAAACAAAAACGGAATGAACGCGGAAAGAAAATGTGAATGAGCCCTTGAAAGAAGGTATGTCAGTGAACACCCGCCAATCAGCAGCCACATGAAGACTCTTTTGGCCTCCTTCAGGTAAATAGCTTTAACAGTGCATATACCGAATATACATAAATAAACATAAAATTAGTTGTGAAGAAAATCTTAGCTACATCAGTTTTTTGAAAAGCTGAATGACCAATAATGTTCCTTTTAATTTAGTTGCTAACATGGCAATTGGCACCCAGAAAACGAGGTAACTCAGAAACATCTAGATAAGAATTTTCACAACTGGACAGAAGAGGAAAACTCCACTGCTTTAATGGTAATAATTTGATATTCAGTGATATGAGCTTTAAGAGGAGATTATTGCTGCATAATAAATGAAATGTGCTGCTATCTTACCAGTTTTACACTGTCCTCTGAATCCCCTTCATATAGTTCTTCACTTTTTTCCAGTGTAAAGTTTCCTGCAGGAAGGACAAAAAAGATTTAGGAAGAGATTTATCAAACTGGTATTAAGGAACACTGGCTTAGTTGCCCATAGCAAACAATCAGATTCCACCTTTCATTTTCCAAAGGCGCTCTGAAAAATCAAAAGATGGAATGGTTGCTAGAGGCAGCTAAGTCAGTTTTCCTTTACCTCAGTTTTGATAAATCTCCTCCTTAGTCTGGGTCGTCATGTATCATCTGCAGGTTGGTAGTTTGCTGTTTGCGGCTGAGAAACACAGGTCAACAAAATAGAGGTTTGCTGATAATTGCCACAGTTTCTAAGCAAGTACAGATGAAGGTCATGTTTTTTTATCTGCTCCACCTGCACTTACTTACAAACTGCGGTCATTAGCGTCAAACTACTCAGGTTTTGCTGTATGGCAAACTACAACCCTGCAGCCACTACATGAAGACCCACTTTTAAAATAAATCCTACACTTTATGCCCAAATATATGTTGACAGACACCCTTGCCAATTATTCAGTTCAGGTGCTGCTCCCTTTACAAACACATGTATGAAATCAAGCACACAGCCGTGCAATCTCCATAGACAAGCACTGATAATAGTATAAAGAGCTCAGTGACTTTCATCTTTAATAGGGTGCCATGTTTTACAAGCAAGTCTAATTCTAGTCTGGAATCTCATTTGTGCTAAACCACTTTTGTGCTCACTGCCAACTATTAGGCCTGTTTCACTCATGGTCACTTCAGATGGTCAGTTGTTCATCTGCATAGATGTCTGTGAAGAATCTGTGTTTGGACCATGTGTCCATTTTTTAAGCAATACTCTTAGGCCCTGATTCACAAATTGGGGTGATATACCTGCCTCATTCTACTGTTTGTGGCGTGCCCACATTGATATTTAACAGTTACTGTGATTTAGTGTTACAGAGTGGTCTTATTTAACACTGCTGCTGCCACCATCCCCACTCCATCATGGGGCCTCTACTGCTACTGCTGCTGCCACCGTCCCCACTCTGTCATGGGGCCACTACTGCCATTGCTGCTGATGCCACTGTCTTCACTCTGTCATGGGGCCACTACTTGAATCTTGGGGCACTGTATGGTTAAAGGGGTTCTCCAAGTTAAATTTATTGATGTCCTATCCTCAGGATCAGGGTGTCAGATCGGCAGGGGTCTGACACACGGCACCCCCGCCGATCAGCTGTTTGAAGAGGAGGCGGGCGCCGTACCAGCGCTGCCTCCTCTTCACTGTTTACATTCTGGTCGTAACAGGGGTAGTGGTGAGTAGGTGTAATTATACCTAACTGCCCCATTCATTTCAATAGGAAGAATCGCTCCCATAGACTTGGAGAACCCCTTTAAGTCCACTGCGATAAATTAGACCTGACGCTTTTATTGACCTGTGAGACTTTTTTTTTTTTAGGTTATCTGAAGGGAATTGTCTATGCTGTGAATATACGAGATGTGCAGCACCTGAAACTACGGATACTGGAAGCCTGTGCTAGAATTTTTTCTGCGGTGTTGCTATCAGTGTGTGAAGAGTGGGAGAAGAGGGTTGCATTGACAATCCAACACAATGGGCAGCACTTTGAACACATTTTATAAGTGGTCAGAAACTTGTAAATAACTCATGAAAGAATAAAGTTACGTTAAAACCAAGCACACCATTGGTTTTCTTGTGAAATTCTCAATAAGTTTGATGTGTCACATGACCCTCTTCCCATTGAAAAAATTAAGGTTGGATAAAAAATTGCCGACTTCAAAATGGCCGCCATGGTCACCACCCATCTTGAAAAGTTTCCCCCTCCCATATACTAATGTGCCACAAACAGGAAGTTAATATCACCAACCATTCCCATTTTATTTAGGTGTATCCATATAAATGGACCACCCTGTACAATAGCAGGAGGAGAATGGACATATGAGAAAATTTGTGCTACTGTATTTTCACCTTTTCTACTTAAATGTCCTGATGAAGTTGTGAGGAAACATTCATGGTTCAGCCCACTTACATGTTGCACTATTTAGGTAAGGTGTTACTATCAGTCTCCATGTGATGTGTTGGAGCAAGATCAAGTAACGTTCATTGTAATTTAAAGGGTTTGCTCAGGGTTTTTATATCCTCGGAACAGGCCATCAATAACAGATCGTCAGGGGTCTGACACCCCACACTCCTGCCGATAAGCTGTTTCAGAGAAGCTCCAGCGCTGGAACCCCAAAGCTCTATTCATTGTGTTTTAGTTGGGGCTGCTAACTTCAGCATTCCTCCTATTGAGGTGATTGTTATAAGCCTTGTCCACTGCACAATAGATGCCATCTTCTGGCACTGGTGATACTCTGGGACTGTTGAATGGTGAGGGGGTGGGGTTTAAGATCCCCGCTGATCTGATATTGAAGGTCTATAAAGGTCCTGATGATAAGCCATCAATATTGACATGGAAAAACCCTTTAATAGTGGAATTCTACAGTGGGCTTCAGGATACGTGTATATTGGCCAATGTAGCCATCACGTTACTGATGTAAACAGTAGGTTCACAGCCTATTGTAGCTGTTACATTGGTTGAGTGCACACATTTTTGATCCATTGCTAATCTATATAGTTTTTCAATTAGTAATAAAATTCAGTATGTTTACATGGGGCGTAATGTTCAGTTAGGTGATTTGTGTAGTAGACTATGAACAAAAATCTAACTTATAGTTCTAATACGTACCAGTGTCATCCACATAGCCCTGCAATAAAAAAAATAATGTATTGAAAAAGTCATAATAATATTGAATCATAAGAACCATATGCATCTTTCACAGATTTCATCTTTCATCAGTGCTACATGCAAAACTATTTTTCCCTTCAATCATCCTGACATAATAGTACATCAGCTACTGTACCCGAGAGTCTTGCCATGCTAACATGTCAGGAATTTGAATAAATTATTCTCCCAAACCTATTGTTTCTGCCATTAATCTTTGCACCTATATAAGATGATAATTTTTAAAGGAGTTGTCCAGGCTCTAGGTATTGATGACCTGTCCTTAGGATAGGTCAACAATATCAGATCTGACATCCTGGACACCCCGCACTTCCTTAACCCCTTCCTGCTGCAGCCATTTTCCATTTTTTCACTTTTGTTTTTTACTTCCTGCCTTCCAAGAGTCATTTCATATTTCATATGATGTAGTGGGAATCTGGAATACATTCTAAAAAGAGTGGTATTGGGAAAGAACCCTCAATTCCACCATTGTTTTTTGCGTTTTGGTTTTATAGCATTCACTGTGCAGTAAAAGTAACATATTATCCCTATATTCTGTTAGTATGATTACAATACCACATTTATATAGTTTTTCTTGTGTTGTAATGCCCTAAAAATAATTAAAAACTTTGTATTTTTTTTTGCATCACCATATTCCGACACCAATAACCTTTTTATATTTCTTTGTATGGAGCCGTGTAAGGTATTTGCTGTGGGGAAATATGCAGCTATTATTGATTTTGGGGTATATGTCTTTTTGATCACTTTTTGATCACTTTTTTGGGAGGCGAAGCAACATAAAAATGGTGATTTAGCAATTTGGATTTTTTTTCTCCCCTTATGCTGTTTACCATATGGCAAAAATACTTTTATAGAATAGTTCTGGCATTTTTGGATGGAGCTACCAATTATGTTGTTTATTGTTCATTTTTATTTGTAAAATGGGGAAAGGGGTGACTTTTTAATTCTATTATTCTTACTTTTTTTAAACTTTTTTGTTACTTTTTTATTTTAATTTCAATTTTAGTCCCATTAGGGAGCTTAAACATGCTATCATTAGATTGCATATACTACAATGGATTACCAAATGCAGGGCCTAATAGGAACTTCAGAAGGCCCCAGGCTGCCAAAGTAAGTGAATGGATTTCACAGTCGATAGTAGAAAAGGGCAGATGGGACGCCTTTCAGTCACCGGTGTGACTTTTTGCCAATTTATTTTTATTTGGCTGGATAGTACAGGGAGTCCTTTAGGTCCATTAGAGTTCTCTATATGTAGATATTTATGATGATTTTTTTTAAAGAAATGAATACTGTACCCTTAGTATATCTTCTGGACTTATATAACTGCAGACAGTGGTTACTGTATAAAATGCATGACTTCGGGATCCTAAAACACAATGAAAAACGTATAAATCCTTTTGGATACTATTGAATAAGATGCCTGAAAAAATTAGCAATGTTCATAATGATATGGAATAACACAAAGAAACATTTTTAGAGAAACAGTTTAGCATACATTAGCATTATTAGTAAGAGGCAGTTGTTTTCCCCTGGAAGATTAAATGATCTTTCATGGTAAAATCCAACATACTCGACCCTTGTATATGTGGGTCTTCACTATGTCTTTTTCCTTTTTGAAGGACTAACAAATGTTTCTGCTGCCTGTTGGTTCAGAGGTCGAGGAGGCTGTTATAAAGGGAAGAGAAACCAGAGACCGAGTGGAACAGCTTTTGAAAAATCAATGATTTTTTTGCCAGCTTCTACTTAAGATCACTTAGCGTGGACCCAACCCTATATTTTACTGTGGAACAGTATGACTGCTCCCATACATATTAGTTTGTTGGCTCATTCCACTAAAATTGACAGGACTTATTGAACAGACCAATATAAAATGTGCAAAAAGGTAGAATTCTGGAATCCCTCCTAAATCAAGTTGTGCAAATAAAATTTAAAGCATGTCAACTTTTGTAACAATATTTTTGTTGCTCAGTACATTCAGAAGCAATTTTCTAATTACATAGATATTAAAAGTTCTACCATTTTGTCTGTACAGCTCCTATGCAAACCAATTTTACAAAGTTGCCAAATTTATTATTTTAGATGTTTTAGAGAAATAAAAAATGCGAGCATGTTGAAAGTTTTCCCCTTTAATCCAAGTATATCTGTTACAGTGGCATTAAGATATTTCTCGTTTACATGAATATTCTGCCCCCTTCCTTGTTGAACAGAGCAAGAGAATGACTTGGGTGCTCTGGTTACAAGGAAGCTAAGCAGCAGTGCTCAATGTCAGGCATCAGCTGAAGAAACAAATGTGATTTTAGGGTGTATAAAAACAGAGACAAAAATCTGGGACCCCAATGTAATATAACACCTTTATAAATACCTCGTAAGGCCATATCTTGAATATCGGATTCAGCTTTGGGCTCCATATACTATAAAGTATATAGAGGTAGAAAGAGTTCAGAGACGGGTGATCAGAATATTAAATGGAATGGGAGGTCTCTCTTATAATGAGAGACGTAAAAAATTGTGTTTATTCAGCTATGACGAAAGACACCTTACTGATGATGTCATCTATACAATACTCACAAAAAGTTAGGGATATTTGGCTTGTGGGTGAAATTTTAAGATGAACCTAAAATGCACTCTAACCTTTACAGGTGAACTTATTGTGACCTTCTCTAAACTTTTGAATGCACATGTCCAACTGTTCAATGTTTCGATACTTTTTGCACAACTTGCTGTTCTGTAACAAGGAGCTTAATGGCAAAATTCACAACAGGTGTTTGATCCATGCATCACCCAATAAATTTCCTGGTTCAATTAGAATTGGTATTTTAACAGTCTTCCTCATCATGCTGTTCATATTTTGACATCATGAGACCAAGATGACACCTAACAATTGATCAACAGTACCTCTCCATTGCGAGGCTTAAAGCAGGATGTTCTCAGATGGGAGTGTCATCAGCGGGTTGCAACAGACATACAGAGAGACTAGAAGAGTCACAGAAAGGCATAGAAGTGGACGTCCTTTGGCCACATCCCACACTGATAACCGCTTCATTGTGAACAATGCCCTGCAGAACCGGATGATGAACGCCACACAACTACAGGCATATTTAATGATGAATGCCACACAACTACAGGAACATTTAAGGGAGGTGAGAGGCACCCAAGTGTCATGTCAGACCATTCGAAACCGTTTACATCAGCGTGGTCTGCATGCTAGACGACCTGATAGGGCACCTGACCACACCACCAGGAACAGGCGTCATTGCCAGGGAGCATCTACGCTGGACGAGGGACCAGTGGGCCTCAGCGCTGTTCACTGATGAAAGTCGATTCAAGCTGAGCAGAAATGATGACCGCCAACGATGTTAGAGACGTCAAGGAGAGCGCTATGCATCTGCCAAGGCTTGTCACCAGACAAGCCTTTAGGGCCCATTCACATGACCGTGTGAATGGGTCCGCATCTATTCCGCAATATTGCGGAATAGATGCGGCCCCATTCACCTCTATGAGAGCGGGTAGCCGCGGCTCCGTATAAAAAGATAAAACATGTCATTTTCAATTGGGCGCCTGGCCATGTGTTCCGAGCATTGCGGAACACACGCCGGGCGGCACCCATAGTATTGCGGGTCTGCATTATTGCGGACCCGCAATAATACGGCCGTCTGAATGGGGCCTTAGTGGTGGTGGTGGTGTTACTGCAGAACTGTCCTACACTTTGTGAATTGTACAGTGACAAGCCCATACTACTTGAATAACATAATTATTCCAGACATTGTGCCTCTGCATGAACAACACAGGCCTAATTTCATCTTCATGGATGACAATGCACCAGCTCATCGAGATTGCATCACTAGGGAACGGCTGCTGGAGACTACCTCAAATGGAGTGGCCTGCACTTTCTCCAGACCTGAAACCCATTGAAAACCTATGGGATCAGCTGAATCATCATGTAGAGGCTTGTAACTCTGTACCCCAAAACCTCAATGACCTGACCTTCAAGAAGAGTGGGATGCCATGCCTCAGCAGACAATAAGTTGACTTGTGAACAGCTTGAGACATCGTTGTCAAGCTGTAATTGATGATCAAGGCCTCATGACAGGTTATTGAGACATGTTTTATTAATTTCAAGGACTTTACAAAGGATCAGGAGACATTGTTTACATGTGCAGGAAAGGTGATTTATGCATCTATACAGGAAAGGATTCTTTACGGTTAGAGTAGTCACAATATGAAATGTTTTACCCGAAGAGGTAGTAATAGCAGATGATATGTCAGCATTTAAAAAATGGCTAGATGCTTTTCTAATAGCACACGGCTTTGAGGGTTATAACTAATCACAAAAACAAAAGCTTGAACTTGATGGACCTGTGTCTTTTTCAACCTACAGTAGGTAACTATGAATTTGCTCTATGCTTTCCCAAAAATGCTAAAAAAACGTAGATGAAAAGGTCATGAGTGATTCCTAAAGCTTTCTGCAGGCCTAAAGGTTTACTATAATATAAACTATAATAATATCATACTATAATACTTCTCTTTCCAATAGGCTCACCTCCTTCTTTTGAAAAAAAAAAAGCTGAAAAAAACATACAAACTAGATGCCCCAAGTCAGGAAAATGTGAACTGAGCCTTAAATAGAATAATCTATTGCTAGTTTCACACTAGCGCTTAATATCCGGCAGGCTATTCCAGCTTTGCTGGAAGCTAAAATGTCGCCGTCCAGCTAACAGGGGTTTTTTCCTGCTGATTCTCTGCATATGCTGGAACAGCCTGCCATATATTTAGCACTAGTTTAACTCAATAAACTGTATTCATCAAATATGAGTCATGCAAGTAGCCGATGATATTATATATTCCACGTACCTAAATTTTTCTGGTATGTTTTCAGTTCCTGCAAGATTGTTTCAGTCAGCATGCGATTTGTGACCTGAAAATCCAGATTCGTTTTTACAATATTCCACAAATCGCAAGGGATTGAAATTGGCATGCTGGCAGTGTGTTCTGAAATAACCTGTGATGATAAGAAAAAAATGATATTAAATCATATATATTTATTAAAGACAAGCTTTTTGGTGAAAATGTTGGGTTCACATATATAGCAGCTATGAGATAGCATGAAGAAATCTGTCTGAAATGCCATATTTTGTGAAAAATGTGTCATTTTGCACCATGAAGAATTTCTTTTTCTGTTTTTTTTATGACTCATACAACACTCGGTATATTAGGGGATTTTTCCTGGAATTCTATATTGATGACATCATCAGTTTAGGTAATTATTATCTGATGGAGAGGATCAGATATTATCTGTTTGAAGAGGATGCGGTCCTCCGGTGGGGGTGCTGGGAGTCAGACTCCTATTAATCAGATATTGATGACCTATGCTGAGGATAGGTCATCAATATTCTACTTCCGAAGAATCCCTTTAAAAGATAGTATATGTAATAGTTAGTGTTATATTAGGTTAAAGAGGACCTTTCACCGCTCCAGACATGCCTGTCTTAATAGCTTCATGCATTCCCTATGTAATAACAATTCTGGAGTATCTGTTCTTATGTCTCTATATTGTGCCATTCATTTATTAGTTCTACTAGAAGTTATGAATGAATTGCTGGCTGTCTGCAGTAAGGGTACAGGGAAGGGTGGGGGGGGAGGGACCAGTTGGGGGTGTGTACCTGTACAGTCTGAAAATGGCAGCACTGATTGGGTAGAGTGAGACTGTGCAGGTATACACCCCCAACTTGTTACCACCCCCTGTACCCTTACTGTAGACTGCTAGCAATTCATTCATAACTTCTAGTAGAACTAGTAAATGAACGGCACATCATAGAGCCATAAGAATAGATGTTCCAGAATTGTTATTACATGGGGAATGCATGAAGCTGTTAAGACAGGCGTGTCAGGAGCGGTGAAAGGTCCTCTTTAAGTACCATATCTAATTCAATAAATTCTTTAGGGCAAATAGAATTATATGGTATGTAGCGAGACATCACATCCATCCTTATTTCACATATCATAAGAAAACGTATCATCAAGTCAAATGTATATTCTAATGTGTACCTCTTTCACAAAATCAAAAACGTTGAGATGAGCCAGCTCCTCAAATGGTCGTCTCCCATATAACAGGACTGAATAGAAAGTTGCAGCAAGCATCCATACATCCGAATATTCAGAAAAAATTTTGTTGGATAGGCTTTCAGGGGAGCTAAAATAAGCTGCAATATTCTCCTTACTGTCACCTTATAGAGAACAGAAATGTTATTAAAAGGGATTATAATATTTATTTTCAATGAAATCCGTTAGCAATGTGATTAGAAATAATTTCTGAATAAACGTATACCAATGTGACCAATTTTCTACCCTATCTATTGCCTGTTCCTGTTGCAAGCAGTGATTTGTTTAATATGATAAGATAACAAAAATTAAAGGCTATGTACACCTTCAGGGGCAATTCTTTTATTATTGCATTTTACTCATTTTGGCTAAAAATCATTTTTTCATTTGGTCTTTCATAAAAAATATTCAGCCGTTCTGTCACAAAGGGTTAGCTGTGTGACTGGTACTTTCACTTTGTGTGGTCATCTAATAAACCTTATCTCTAAAGTACTAAAAGTACTGAAAGGTCATAAACACTTATCAAATGAAAAGAATTAAGCTATAATGAGTGTTTGCAAGGTCAGACATTAGAGACAAGGAGCCATAAGCTGAGCTGCCTGATCGGAAACAGTAAAAATATAAAGCCTGCTACTAAAGAATCTCAAGGTTGTAGAGAATAAGAGGCTCAACATTTTTAATAAAGAACCATTGAAAAAATGATTTATAGCTCAAAATGAAACAGTGAAATTATAAAAAAAAAATGCCCCCAAAGGGGTACATAGCCTTCAAAGTGTCACTGAGATTAAAAAAAATTGCATATCAAATGATTTGATCGGTGATGGTCCATATTCTGAGACCACCACAGATCACAGAATGAGGAGAGAGAAGCACTCGCATAGTGCACTCTCTCTCCTCCCTACAATAATTTATTTTGACCCCATACCCTACAGTGAGGAGAGAGAGTGCGACAAGTAAGCGCTTCCCTATCCTCCTTCTAGCGATCTCAGCACTCAGATGCCCACCAATCAAACTATCTAGATATCAAGATATCTAGCTATGACAGATGAAAAGTTTTTGAAAGCTGAGTAACACTTAAGGTTGGATCACCGCTGTTGCACAGAGCACAGGTTCCCATACCACATGGGCTTGTAAAATGGAACTTCTGTATTGGCTACAGTGTGCACAGTATTCTTTAAAAGAGACAGATTCACCATTAAAACATCTACTTTATTTCATACAATAATCTCGCAAAATGAGGCAGCACTCCAGAATGTGATAAATGGTGTTTATTCACCCAGATGCAACGTTTCGGCACGCTCACTGCGGCCTTTCTCAAGCATAGTGACAAGTGCTCACACAAACATATATATACCCAACCAAGGCGGGCATACAAATAAGGGGCGTGTATACAATATCCAATCAGTATCAAAACATATTAGTGTAAACACATTGTAAAAAACCTGTGCCACGTGTTCTAAATATATATGCACATATATACCATACAATGCCATGTGTTTTATAAAACTCTAGTGTAATTATGACCCAATCAATGGGAATAGCGTACTGTGTCCATAACATCTCCATTATACATACACGTGCGTCGTGACTTTAAAAATATGTCAATAGCATATATAACTCACACGATCATCCACAAAGGAGTATATCAAACCCGTATCAAGAGGCCTCATCCGGCGTTGTAAAAGGTAAAGTGCGCAAGCGCTCATTTCAGAGCGTGCGTAATATGCTGTGTTACATAGAGGTACGATCATGTGTCCCAAATGACGTATGCATATTGCGCATCACATGACCGGACATCTGTTCGGTATTCAAAATCATACGCATGCGTAATACAAGTCCCAATAGAGGAATTGTAATAGATGCTATGTGCATGCGTACAAAAACATTAAGTATAGAGTCAATAAGTGTGGGCACCTTTTAAGTGACGACATGCAATCCACATTGTGTAATGGAGAGACAATCTCCCTACATCCACTGCTATCCATTTTATACGTATAATACACACTGTTGGAGCATATGTTCATATATATTGCCAGTAAGTATACCACCTTCATGTTTGAGGTCAGTTTTGGTTAACTTGATTAAATCATAACCAGGCATAATGATGTTACTGGACCACTGGGAGCGGGCCGACATCGCCGGTAGGTGATCTCAACCCCCGGACGGTGTCCACCAGAGAATAGCATCCGGTCTGTTACAGGGACTCTGCACACACCAGATGCCTCCTACCTTCTCCCTCAGGTCCATATGACACCTATATAGCCAACCTTATGTCTAGGTGACAGCCACCCAAGGATGACCCATTAACTCAATATATTGCATACAAAGCTACCACAATCTTCATGTCCACTTGGTATGTATGTGTCCCACACATTGACTCCAGCCTTCAATCTCAATGTATAATACAATTCACTAAACAAAAAAAATAAATCGGGTGTATAATACTCATATGTGGTGATCCTGGGGGATTGCTTGCTTAAATACTGAAATCTGAAAGAGAAAAAAATATATACGTAATCAGTAATAATCACATATACAATAACAGATCCCATAATAGCATATAACAAAGCACAATTGTCACCTCATCCGTTCCCCACCAGAGGGCCAGTGGACAGTCACACAGGGGCTATATCCCTGCCTTCAAATGTTCAAATTAAAGTCAACATTGACTACCGGCGATGTCGGCCCGCTCCCAGTGGTCCAGTAACATCATTATGCCTGGTTATGATTTAATCAAGTTAACCAAAACTGACCTCAAACATGAAGGTGGTATACTTACTGGCAATATATATGAACATATGCTCCAACAGTGTGTATTATACGTATAAAATGGATAGCAGTGGATGTAGGGAGATTGTTTCTCCATTACACAATGTGGATTGCATGTCGTCACTTAAAAGGTGCCCACACTTATTGACTCTATACTTAATGTTTTTGTACGCATGCGCATAGCATCTATTACAATTCCTCTATTGGGACTTGTATTACGCATGCGTATGATTTTGAATACCGAACAGATGTCCGGTCATGTGATGCGCAATATGCATACGTCATTTGGGACACATGATCGTACCTCTATGTAACACAGCATATTACGCACGCTCTGAAATGAGCGCTTGCGCACTTTACCTTTTACAACGCCGGATGAGGCCTCTTGATACGGGTTTGATATACTCCTTTGTGGATGATCGTGTGAGTTATATATGCTATTGACATATTTTTAAAGTCACGACGCACGTGTATGTATAATGGAGATGTTATGGACACAGTACGCTATTCCCATTGATTGGGTCATAATTACACTAGAGTTTTATAAAACACATGGCATTGTATGGTATATATGTGCATATATATTTAGAACACGTGGCACAGGTTTTTTACAATGTGTTTACACTAATATGTTTTGATACTGATTGGATATTGTATACACGCCCCTTATTTGTATGCCCGCCTTGGTTGGGTATATATATGTTTGTGTGAGCACTTGTCACTATGCTTGAGAAAGGCCGCAGTGAGCGTGCCGAAACGTTGCATCTGGGTGAATAAACACCATTTATCACATTCTGGAGTGCTGCCTCATTTTGCGAGATTATTGGATGAACATGGGCCTATGGTCTGGTTGCCCTGGAGGACTCTGCACCCAAACCCTTATTAACGGAGTGCTGCTGTTTTTCTGTTTTATATTATACTTTATTTCATAGATTTGAAAATAGTTACAATGCACGTTCCAGAATATTCTTATGCGTTTCAGGCAAAAAAAAAGTCTCATCCTTACTCTTAGGCTACTTTCACATTTGTGTTGTTAATTCAGGTACTGAGATCCGGCAGAGGATCTCTATACCTGAATGAAACTGATCAGTTTTTTTCCGGTATTGAGATCCTCTGCTGGATCTCAATACTGGAAAACCACAACGCAAGTGTGAAAGTAGCCTTAGAGTGATATCTAACCTGAGTGTTACATTAAAATGCATTAAGAAGAAACCATTGCAGATGTTGATTGTATTCATGGCGCATAAACCCTGTCTGTGCCACTTGTAGCATCTTGATACAACATACAAGGAAGAAGCTGTAATCATACATGATATAAAACTTACATAGTATAAACCTGAACTTAAAGAAACTATACTTTTTTGTTTCAAACAGTAAGTAATCATAGACCAATACCCACAGATGATAACTTTCAGTAAAAAAGGTCACTATGCAAATGTAAGCACTTATGAAATCTAGTGTGCAAAAGGCTACTCTATTACATACATTGTGGTTCCAATCTCCTCCATGATATGAGTTGCTCACCTTCTTCTATATTCCATATATTTCTAGTAAATCCATAATATCTGCATGAACATGTTCGAAAAGTTATAAGGCGGCTGACATGCTACGGGATCCTGGGTTCTGAATATTTCAGACATGTTCCACTATGTGATTACTTTGTGGCAGCTAACGTGTTGTAAAAATGTACACCTTGAACACAAAATAGCTTAAGCCACATGATAAGAGCTGCAACTGGTGAAAGAGCTCATGGGATACACCTTATCCTTGCTATTCATCACCACATCTTTTTCTCATGTCTTGCTATGGTTTCCTCCAAATTTTAGAATTCCGATGTGTCGACCCAAGGAGTTTTACTGGCTTAAAGGGGCTAACCAAACTATAAAACAAACCCCTAAAGGGGTACATAGCCTTTAAAGTGTCATTGAGATTTTTTAATAAAAAAAGGCATATCAAATTATTTGATCAGTGATGGTCAAGCTTCTGAGACCACCACAGATCATCACCATCATGCCTGGGCAGGTGACGGAGGAGATGCAGCGGCGGCCGTGCAGGAAACAGGAACAACGTGGGTGCCAGGGAGAGGGGTAAGTATAATCAGTATGAGGGGCCTGGGCATTAAGGGTTATGTTTTATAGTTTGGATAACCCCTTTAAATACAGACTGGAGGAAATCATATGTCTCACTGGCACGGCTCTCCTTGAAGTAAAGTTATATCCTTTCTTTAAAACTTGATGGAAACTCTCATCCTTTAGCAGAATTTTAGGTAATTTTGAATTATTTCCTAGTATTTCAGTCTATAGCATGAACCAAAATTGGGTCTCCCACCATGATCTTGTACAGAAGAGACAGTCCAAGCGGGCTCTCTACATTGCACCGCTTTTGCCCTTTCAATTAATTCAATGTCCCAAACCTACCCAGTCATGCTACATTTCCGAAAAAGAATAAAATGGATGTCTCAACAAAAATATTTTTCATTTTTCAAAGCAGCACCTGAATCTGAATATTACATGTAATTAAAAAAGTAGTATAGCCACTAAGGTATTGCGGCACCTGTTTGTTCTTCTCCTTTCTCTGTCCACCTTGCTGAGGTGGTTGCACATGCTCAGTTACATTCTACAACTGCCACCAGCCATATCTACTATTAGACTCTGTGACAGTTACTGTGAGAGAGCTGTGGAAAAAAAAGACAAACCCCCTGAGAAAGGACACAGCCCCCCTGTCAGCTTTAAATAAATCTAGGTGAGCAATTAGAGCAATGAATGGGGAGATCTCTGGATCCATTTGAGGTACAGGGCTGGTTCTCATTTTATTGGAAAGAGATTGTCATGTACTATAGGATGTCTGTTTTTCATAATTTGCATTAATCCGTTTAAATTTGCAGTGACATCATGTATTTTTATTGAAAGTTATCATTTCTGAGATTTTTTTGTCTATTCACTGTTTTAAGCGAAGAAGCATTGCTTCTGTATATTCATTGTATATATGTACAGTTATAACTTGTATGTGGTATCAGAATGCTACAATTTATGCTGGCACAGGCAGGGTTAATACTGAATGCAATTAACACCTGTAATGATATCTTATGTATTTTAATAAAGCACACAGGTTAGTCAAACTTTGATGCGTTGCATACAAAATTAGAGTCCACTATAACTAGTTTTTAATCTATGGTGGCCACATACACATTACAATCTGCCTGACTAGAACGATTACAATGTATCTATTTTGGTTTCACATCACCGTTTCATCTTCCGCTCTTCTGATCCGTCAGAAGAACAGAAAAAACTAAACAGGATCCTGTAAAACAACAGATCCTGTTGCATTCGTTATGCATATGTGGCATCTGTTTGAGCCATTTCTGTCTGAGATCCTCAGACCAAACAATAAAAAAAAAATACTCACCTCTCTTCTCCTCCAGCGGACCCCTTCGATCTTCATGCAATGCTGCGTCTAGGCGTGCATTACACTGTGACCTGACGTTGCAGGTCATAGTGAAGTCCTACGCACACTGCGGTCCCGGGATTTAGTGCAGCTCAGGTGCTCGGACAAGAAGAACAGGGAGCGGTGAGTAATACCAGTGCTAAGACTAAGAGTACTGTGCTGTCTGCTCCCTGGCCCCTGAAAACAAATCTATTTGTCCTCCTCCTACGCCTGTTCCTGATTTCGGGACCTGTAACAGCCAATTCCCCTGCTTTCATGGTAGCTACGCCCCTGCATGCTTGGTTAAGCTACTATACGTGTGCAGGATTATCGGGGAAAGTGGGGGGATAGTTGCCAGATAAGTGAGAATTCAGCCAAAAGCTACAGTATCTAAAGTGTATGGCCAACTTTATTTGGGTCTATGTTTTCACCAATGAAATGGCATTATATGGCGCAGTGCTGCCTAAGATTCCTTTATAAGAGTAGCATGTTTGGATTGTAGTTTGGATGTTCTCTCTGTGTTTACATGGGTTTCCTCCAGAATCTCCCACATTCCAAAAAATCTTAAATAATATTTAATTAAAAAAAGAATAAATATAAAAACAATATAATACATAATAAATATACATAGAATGTTTGTATTATATATTAAATAATTATGTTGATTAAAATATTAAATACCTGAAAATATTAAACGAAATGATAATTATTTTTTTTTTGCCAAACTCAGTTCCCCTCCCCTTTAGCCAGCTCTGCTCTCTAATCGGGCAGCAGATGATTTTAAGATTTTCATCTACTAACATATCATAATTTATTGGTAGCATATAATTTATGGCTTTACCTTGAATACAAAGGTAATTAATATCATCCATATAATCCTCAGCAGTGCTGCTTGAGTCTTTACACTCCCCACTTCTGGCATTTAGAAAACTGGCCAGCTTGAACTTAAAAGATCCATCTTCTCTAAAGACAGTGATAAAACTGGCTGGTGTAATATCACAAAGTATAATCTTCTTGATGTGGCATTGATGGACCGCCGTCGTGATATCAATGAGTATTTGAATCATCTGAAACCAGGTAAGCTGGTTTTCCTTTGCGTGCAAAAAAGGCAAAAGGGGTTCACCATTTTCAAGCACCAAAAATGGCAGAACACTGTTCCTTGGCACATATCTGCATGCTGCAATATTCTCATGAACTTGACATGCTTGAACGAGTCTTGACATTTCACGGAAACGTTCATAGGCATCATCTGTAGAGTTGGTTTGTAGCAAATCATTTAATGTTCTTTGTTTCCATACATATACCAGTACATCACCTTCTGGACATCCTGCTTCATAGATTGAAGAATGTAAAGATTTTGTTGATACTTCATTTTTAAGAGTCAAATCTGGGCAATTATACTGTATATGCCCTCGTATGCACATCTCCACCAGGTCTTTATTCACTTTGACAAAACTGTTACCCAGTTGGGAAGTGTCAAAAGATCTGAAATCTTTTCCAATCAAGAATGGAGTGACAAAATGTCTGACAGAAGTATCATGATGATAGACAAGTTTGCCCAAGACTTGTTTAAGAGCTATGCTTATTTGTTTTTTGTTTTTTCTTTGTCTTTGTACATTCCAAATAACAATGATGTGGAGGAGAATCCTACAGGCGCCCAATACACCTAAGGTAAATAACAAAGGTCAGAAATTAAACTTTACTATTTAAAAGCTGCATTATGAAAATTACCCAAATGGTGATGTAGTATTTGTGACAAAGAAATATGTACCTCCTATGTTGGTCTGTGTTATCATGGACCCACCAGATATTATATTATACATATTATAATATCAGTTCCTGGTCTTACTGAGGACATGCTGACCACTCACGAATGTATATTTTAACTAAAGGGGTTCTCCAGGTACCTTATATTGGTAGGTCATTAATATCAGATTGGTGAGGTTCAATAACCTGCACCCCATCAATTAGCTGCTCCCCTCAGCCGCTGGAACTTGTACTTGGAATCATGCAGGAAGCACAGCTCTGTTCAAAATTTAGTAGCTGTGTTGGGTTACTGTAGCTTAGCTCCAAACCACTTCACTGGGGGCTGAACTGCAGTAACTCAGTATGGCCACAACACATTGAATGGAGCTGTGTTTCCTGTTCCAATCAAATGCAGCTGTACTAGTTCCAGCGCAAGAGGCTGAAGGGAACAGCTGACTGATGGGGGTGTGAGGATGTCATAAACATCAGGAGCCTGGAAACCCCCTTTAAGGGAGATTGGTATTATTGACAGAGCGCTTGCAAAGGAGCTCGGGTACTATAACTTTGTCTGGCATTAGGATAGGCCTTGTTTGATCGGTGACGATGCACAGACACAGTGGCTCACATAGGTGAGCCAATGGACTGTGGACCCTTCATTGTGCTGATAGGAGTGTGTATTGGTGTGGGTGTATTTGTGGGTGGGGGTTCCAGAGGTCCTATCCCCACTGATGAGACATTGATGGTCTATGCATGACAAGTATAGGTCATAATTATAGTTCTGGGGAATAATTAACCATTAAAGAGTAACTAAACCTTTAATTACGTTTTTGGTAACATGTCCTAAATGCCCTAATAATACTTTTTGTAATATACTTTCTGGATTTTTAATTTTTTATAGAGTTTTCCCTGCCTAAACCTTTCGCAGACTCTGCACATATGGTGTGCTGCTCCTAGTCAGTGAGCAGCACACCATATGTGCAGAGTCTGCGCTCCTGGACATAGATGCCCAACTGCATAGATAAGTTTAGCGTAAGACCTGCCTGACCTGAGACCACCTTGATGCTGGTAGGTGGGTACAGATGTGTTTTGATCAAAATATATTGGCTAAGCGTCTCAGATTTTTTCATATCAGAATGAGGGCTTAGTCTATTATATTGATTGCATCTATTTTTTCTGTGATTTGTCATTTTAGAATAAATTTATAATCTCAAAATAAAGAAATGCGACACTTTTCAAAAGAATATTTGTAGGCAGTGAAATAAAAAAAATGTAAATAATAGCATTGGAATAATTACCTTCTGTGTAGTTATTTAGTGTATACTCTGTTAGCCTCTCAAGCACATCAAGAAGTGCCCCCCAGTGCTTTCCTCCAATGATGTTACATATCTCAGAGAAAAAGTAAACACTCTCTGTTACGTAATTCTTTTGAAATAGCTGAAAAAATTAAATAAAAATAATTATTCAACTATCAACCTTGACAAAATAACATACGTACCACATATTTTATTTTTTGGATTTATGGAGTTAGTATAGACATAAAGTGAAGGTGCTTCTCAGGAGAAAAGAGGCATAGACTTGCTCTAGCTAAGATAGTTAGACAAGTAGGAGGCCCAAGTTCACAAACATACAGTAAAACATACATAAAAAAATAGTGATTCTGAGTTTGTGGGGTTGTCAGTGTTACTTTTAAATAAGTACAGTAGTAAGACAAGTAGGAGGCCCAAGTTCACAAATATACAGGAGAATATATACTTAAAAATCTGTAGTTTGAGAAATATTTCACAGCTGTGTAACTAGCAGTTTTATTTAAAGAGGACTTGTCACCACTCCTGACATATCACCTATTTTAATAGCTCCATGCATTCCCCATGTAATAACAATTCTGGAACATCTATTCTTATTGCTCTGTGTTCTGACATTCCTTTATTATTTCTATTATTTCTACTAGAAGTTATGAATGAAATGCTATTAGCCTTCAGTAAGGGTGCAGAGAGGAGGTAACCAAATGGGGGTGTGTACCTGCACAGTCTGACTCTATCTAATCAGTGCTGCCATTTTCAGTCTGTGCAGGTACACACCCCCAACTGGTTACCACCCCTCTGTACCCTGTAATTGTTATTACATGGGGAATACATGAAGCTATTAAAACAGGAATGTCAGGAGTGGTGACAGGTCCTCTGTAATAGCACCTGAAAACTCTAGTTGCATCTTCAGAGCTGTAGCTGGGCATTTCTCCAACTTAGGTAAAGATCATTGTGGCTCCCTCATCCCCAGGCTACACAGAGCACTAAGGCCTCTTTCACATTAGCGGCAGCACGGATCCGGCGGGTGAAGGGTGCCACCGGATCCGTGCTGCCGCAAGTACACGTGAGCAGCGCTCCGGCCCCACACGTGTCACATACACATGCACACACACATACACATAGACATACACACAGACATACACACAGACATGCTCCCAGAATGCTCCGCACAGCACAGGAGGAGGACGGCGCGCACATAGGAAGATTCCCCACAGCGCCCTCTGCTGGAGGGAAAATCTTATTATGTGCGCGCAGTCCTCCTCTTCCTGCGATGTGCAGAGCTGCTGGGAGCATGTAAGTATGTCTGTGTTTGTGTATGTCTGTGTATATGTCTATGTGTATGTCTGTGTGTATGTCTGTGTGTATGTGTCTGTCATGTGTGGTGTACTGTGGACGGATCCGTCATGAACTCCATTGAAAGTCAATGGAGGACGGATCCGTTTACTGAGTGTGTCACAGTGAACAGATCCATCTCCTTTGACTTGCACTGGGGATCATGACGGATCCGTCTTGGTGCGGATGCCCAGGATCAAGAGCAAACCGCAGCATGTTGCGGTTTGGTCTCCATTCTGGAGACAGAACAGAATGCTTTTAGGAGCATTCCATTGTCTTCTGTTCAGTTTTGTCCCTATTGACAATGAATGGGGGCAAAACTGAAGCGTTTTTTTCCGGTATTGATCCCCTATGACGGAACTCAATACCGGAAAAAGAAAACGCTAGTGTGAAAGTAGCCTAAATTAAACTCCACCTAAAATGCAACGCAACTTACAGCTATACCGCATCCATAGCGTCACATGGCATAGTTAAATTACTTACACATATTAATAACACATGTATAAACATTACAAAGATATATATACAAACTACATATATACATTGCACATACATGCATACATGTGATCACATGCCATCAGTGGAGAAAGAACATTGATGAACAGAGCACAGAGCCTGAAGTCCCTCCCACTTCTACTTATCCAACAAATTTGCTGCTTGGATCTTGTTACAACATCTGATAAAAAGTTCTGGCTGCTGTAACTTAACATAGGCAGGAGAGGAAGGGGGGATACAGGATTTCCAGATGTCCCCTCCACATCTCTACCTAACCTAGTAATCACTGTGCTGTTTGGTATCATGGTGGGTAGCACACAGAACATGGGCCAAAGAAAACTAAGGAGAGAGTTGTCTCAGGAGATTAGATAGAAAATTATAGACAAGCATGTTAAAGGTAAAGGCTATAAGTAGTGTTGAGCGAGCATGCTCGGCCAAACTCGCTGTTCGGCCGAGCATGCCTACGCTCGGGTCCACTCGGTGTTCGGCCAAACACTGAGTGTACTCGGGCGCAATGCTCAAGTCTCTTCCTCGCACTGTAATGTTGACTTGTACGCTAATGCATACGAATTTGTATGCTAATGCGTACAAATTCAGTTAATTAGCATACTTTTACAAGTGAAAGGAGTAAAAGAGGAGAAGTCGTGATTCTGACCTTTTTCTATTAACCAGACACCCTCCCCTCTTCCGAGCGGGGGGTGCCTGGTTTAGTCCCATTGACTAACATTATGCTCGGGTGCTCGGCCGAGCACTTGAGCAACCCCTAGTGCTCGGCCAGAGCACCCGAGCATACAAACACAGAGGTGCTTGCTCAACACTAGCTATAAGACAATCTCCAAACAGCTTGATGTTCCAGTTACTACAGTTGCACATATTATTCAGAAATGTAAGCTCTGTGGAGCTGTAGTCAACCTCCTTGGACATGGCCTCTTTGTTACATACCTTTTCTACTATGGAGACGATGCAGATATGTTTCATATCCCATGGTAGGGTGGTCAAATTCTTGATCAGTGCATCTGGAGGTTTTTTCTTCCTAGTGAGCGATTTAACATCTATCATTGCAAGGCAGCTTTCAAACTTCTTAACATAAAGACTATTATTGTCCAGTGGCCATGCCTTTATTTTGGCGTGTAGAGAAGCAGCAAGGTTAAGGTAAACCTGTTGACAGAATCTTTCATATGGTATTTGGCTGAGTTTACAGTTTGCTACTGTCAGCATTCTCATGTAACTCTTCAGATTTGAGTCATTGCATTTGTATATTCTAAAAAATATTGCAGCTAAAATCCAGAAATACAGCTTCGTATAGATGATGGAATCATGCTTTTCAATAAAGCTCCTAGTTTGCTTTTCAAAGGTTTGTAACTGTAAATGGTGATCACTGCAAAAGTTTATTATGTTTTTCTGGATTAGTTTCCTCAGACGGTTTGCTGCATGGTTCTCAATATTTTCATTGTCGTTGCAGCAAGAACTAAGAAATTCATCCGGAGATATTATTTTACTTGTATTTTCAATTGACACCTCGCAGCCGTTATCTATTGAAAGGAATAAAAAAATCAATATATATATTCATAGGGAATGCAAAATTATTTTGAGGTTAGAAACAGTATAAGGGCTTGTTCACACGGCCGTTGTATGTCCGTGGCCGTTGATGCGGTGCAGAACAGAGGTACGGATCAGAACCCCACGGAAGCACTACGGAGTTCTATTTTTTTGCGGTGCGGACAGTCGGACCCCATAGAAGTGAATGGGTCCATGATCCGCATGCGGAAGCACCACAGTAGGTGCTTATGCATTGCGGACTGCAATTTGCGGTCTGCAGCATGGGCATGGTCGGCCAACGGCCGTGTAAACAAGCCCTAAGGCTAGGTTCACACAACATTTTTCCTATCCCTTTAACATACTATATATGTTAAACAGATGTCTTAGACTGATGCCATACAGTGGCATCCGTTTACCATAGAGTTCAATTGTAAAATAAATATATACAGTAGCTTTTTTTTACCATTGTAAAATAATTTTTTTTACCGGACTCTGCAGGATACAAGAACAAGGTGTGCTGCGTTTTTGTATCCTTTTTTTCTAACGTATACGTCAAACAGATGCATAAAACGTGATGTAAACCCACGCTAACATGCAACTATACTAGTGCTGCAGCTAAAAACTAAGATGAAAGCAAATATATATATAGCCCACATTTTCTATGAGTTACACAGGGTAAATATCTAGACAGGGAGTCTTTTAATGTTTCCGAATTATGTGGTATATCAGTAGACTGCATGTTTAAATTTTAAACCAACTTTTATGTAGTTGTCTTACTTTCTTTCATTTTTGTACAACAGAAACTTTTATACATTTTGCCATAAAAAGTTGCATTTTTAGACTTGTTTCAGTCACTAAGTCGAGTAGTCAAAAGTGATTCTAGGCCACTATATGACCGTCTTAAAATTTTAAAATAACAGAAGCCTGGTCAGGTTCCTTTAAATTATATATCAGTAGTGATACCTCTTCCAAACTCACAGTAGTGGGAAGAACCTTCACATATACTGTATATGCTGCTGTTCAGGCCACAGGAAAGAAAAACTGTGGAACTAATTTCTTAGATTTCAGTGAATGCAAAGTATAGCAAAAACACAAAAGACTGTGACAATTCTACAGTATATAAAGGTCACATGTAATTTAGGCACTGTGAGGTGGCTTTATATGAGCACAATATTACTTAGACCCTGAAAGGTACCAGTGTGGGTAACAATTAGAGATGAGCGAATCATGCAAAATGTTATTCGCCGAACTTTTCCTAAGATTTGTATATTCGACGATGAATTTGCGTACAAAATATACGTAATTATACGGCTTTTAGCGAACATTCGCGCACTAATAACGAACGTTCAGGTAAAAAAGGTACGCAAACCTCTTCTCTTCAAATCTATTCGGCGAAGCTGCATACAAATCATACGTTATTATGTGGTGTTTTGCAAACATTTGCGCACTAATAACAAACGTACAGTTGTTAAAGGTACACAACGTACGTGAAAACGTATGCATGAGCGTACAAATTGCGTACAAAAATGACGGGCTTTGCTGGAGAGGAATGGTGGAGCAGGAGGAACGCTCTGAGTCTGACCCCTGGCTACATATTGATACTGTATCAGCAGATGACAGCAGATCATCCGGCTGAGACTGAGATGAGCGTGCCATCCACTCCACTACCTCATTCACTTTCTCCTCCAGTACAATTTTGCGCCTTGGTGGGTTAGCCTGGTGGAACAACGGCCAAGTATTGTGAATACTACTAGTAGATGCTCCGGCTACAGGTCCTTTGGCCCTGTGCCACCTTCTCCTTTTTTTTAGAGCTCGAGGTCTGGCTTGAACTGGAACCCTTTTGCTTATCCATTCCAGACATTTTTCAATTCACTTTGTGGCCCTGCAGCTGGTCTTTGTCCCTGTCTCTCTCCCTGCCAGATTAATTACTAGCCCTGAACAGGCCCTGCACTTGCCCTGCAGTATCTCTTATATGTGTAATATGGATTCCCAGAGCAATTACACCCCAATTTTCACAAAACAGGTCTCAGAGTCTCAGAACTTCACACACAGTGCTTCTGCTCATCTCAGCAGTCGCAGCAGAAGTGATGCGTCACTGGCTTACCGAGCCTGAGCCAATCAGAGCAAGCTCTGCCCACTAGGTCAGGTGACCGCTTTCTTCCCGGGTTTTGCGCACGATAAACGAACTAACAGTAAAAGTTTGCTAATGAATTGAATTCGTACGCAACAGCGTATAGAGTAACTTATACGTAGCAATAGCGCATAATTTATAGGACAACTATGTAGCAAATACGTACAAAGCCGAAGCGAATCATCTAATATTCGGATTCGCTTCGCAGCTGAAAATTTCCAAAATTCGATACGGATCAACGAATCGGCGAATAGATTTGCTCATCTCTAGTAACAATACTGACAAAATATAAAGAAAAAGAACACTAACAAAAATCTCACACAAGATTTCATCAGGGCAGTTTCTAGGGAATTTTACCAACAGAGCGAACATTAAAAAAGCGCCCCCCCCCCCTTCCCAACATCAAATAACACTGACTTAAAGGGTTATTCCCATTTTGGGACAATGGGTGCACCTCTATACGGAGGGTGCACTACACATGCGCAGCAATCCTCAATTAATTTCTATGGGGCCACCGAAAATAGTCAGCGCCATAGAAATGAATGGGAGTGGTGGCCGCGCATGCATGGTGGGCTCCCATTCATTTCTATGGGAGCAGTGGGGAGCCTCTAGGCCCAGCGCTCCCCGCTCCGTTCCACTGGACCCGCACCTATCAGACAATTGGGGCATATCCGCCCTAGTGGAGCACAGTAGCACTGTTAGTTAGCTTGCACACTGTAGGTAGGCAGTTAGCCTGCCAGCCTGTATGTCAGGCGTACTCAAGTACTTTTGGTAAAGGTCCATCTGTGCAGGCTGAATGGTGGAGCAGGAGAAGTCTTCTGCTTCACCATTCACAACTCTGCCGCTGGCCTGAAGGAGGGGAGGAGTGTGGGGACCTGAGCGGTAAGTGACATCAGCTCCCTGCGCTCCAGCAATGAGCGCTTCTATCTGTATTGATGGAAGCGCTCATTGCTTCTGCTTTAGGTAGATGCCGACGGTGCCCCCCTCTTCTTGCTTGAGACAGGAGGCCCGTGCGGTCGCACCCCTCGCCCGGCTATAGAAACGGCCCTGGATTTCATCTATCCTAAAGCCTGGCAAACACTTACCTGATCTTAGTGCTTCTACAGAGACAGAGGAGCTTGGTGCTAAATTTAGGAAAAGAACAACAACAAAAAAAAAGAAATTAAAAAAATACTCTTTTGTGGATGGAACGTTTAATTTAAGGTGCTATTTTACAACTATATGTTACGGTAATATTTGAATACTTGCTTATATTGCTGAAAAATATACCTTCTGAGCCAAATGATAAAGGTGTTGTTATTCGAAAAGAAACCCTAGATGTGTCTGATCTCCTGAAAGGAACTGTAAAGGAAATATCATTGATAACAATTATGTGGATATTAATGCCTAAGTAATAACATAAAATAGTACTGTGAAAAAACTGTATCAGACTGACAATACTTACTGTTCCTGTGAAAATCCGATTTAGTAGATGATACAGTTGATTCTAGGATGAAATGTAAAAGTTTGCTTTGTTATTATGGAATACAAATATGTACTTAAAGGAATAAAATATATACATACAATTCAAATTTATGCATTTAAAAATGACAACAATTATTGTAATAGACAATCAGCTCTGGAAAAATATGGCATGAGTAGTATTATGATTTGTTAAATCATGCAAAACTTTACATGTATTCACGAAAAGGGCGTATTTAGAATTGAAGAAGCCCATAGTAAAGATTAAAATGGGGCCTAGTCTGGTCTTGGCTACCACAGTGTCTAATCACCTGTCACAGGAGGACTTGATGCTCGTTTATCTCAACCCCCAATCCTATCTTCTTTCCATGATTTTTGAGTTAGTTTAGTTCCTCACAATCATATTTGTAAGACCTATGGAAAAGAGATCTTTGCAAGGGCTTTCACTAAACATTAGAACAAGGGATGCTGACAACCTAGTCTTGACCTCCTCTATCCATGCACACCATCAACTACATGGTCTGTCTCTATGGTTTGTATGCTTTAGCGTAGAGTATTGATCTACCCTCATAATCTAAACTAGTATTGCACTTGCTAGGCTTCAGTTTGTACAACATAGGTGCTTTGACTCATGTTGCTAGAAATACATAAATTCCTCTGAAAAAAATTCCATGGCATTTGTGTTGCATCCTCTGAGCAAATGTGAACATAGCCTTAGTATTAGGCCTCATTCAGGTGGCAGATCCCTATGATGCTGTAAGTTTGGGTCATTCACCCCATTTTCAAGTTGGGATTTGTGACTGTAGTATGGACGCTAAAATGCACCCACAGTATGAGCATCCAAAAGAGGCCTTATATGTAAATTATGTATATTCATATGTCGAGTAGGGTCTTGCAGCGACGTGGGAATGACAGGAGATGTACTGGTGGTGTAGGCAGTTGGATGGTGCAACAGGGCGGGTAACCATCAATAGCCAGGGCTGAGTCCCTTTTAGATGTTTAGGGCTGCCCAGTTGGTAGTAGGTTATTTCTGCATTTTGTGGTTTTAAAGAGAGTATAAAATAATGGAAAAACCTTCATGAAGTAACTACATTGTGTCTGATGATGCAATTCTATATAAATTGCATTAAAACTGTGTTCTTCTCCCTGTTAATTTGCACAAAACAGAGTAAAATTGCAACTACAGTAGATGAAGGGTAGAACCTTTGGTCATGTGTGTGGTTTTGAGAGAAGCATTAAGGAACGGTCTTTCCCAGTCCGTGTGGGAAACAGGGCTTTCTTTTGGCTATTTTGTTCTCTGAATTAATTTGGGAGTTTGGTGCCTGTATTTGGTTGTCTGGTTTATTATTATGCACACCAATATAGATAAACACACCAGCATATAGAAAGATATCCAATATACTTTATTAGTTCATTACAAGTAAAATATATAAAATGTCGATAGTGGTAACAGCATACAAATAAAAGGGGCAACTGGAAAAATATGTCACAGAGCCACAGGTTTGGAAAGATTGTACAATCCCTAATCTTAGTAAAGTGCACGTGCATAAACAAGATCAACATCTATATGCTGGTGTGTTTATCTATATTGGTGTGCTTGATAGGGCTTTATAACACACCGTGGTATTGTTGATCTGTATGCCCTTTTTTTCTTATTGGTTTATTATTATACTCACTTATATAGCACTGGGGCTCATAATCTAAGTTCCCTATCAGTATGTCTTTGGAGTTTGGGAGGAAACCCATAAAAGCACAGGGAGAGCATACAAACTCCCTGCAGATGCTGTCCTTGGTTGGATTCGAACCTAGGACCCCAGTGCTGCAAAGATTTAATAGTGGTTTATGTGGTTTATGGTCTGGGTCTGAATTTATTTAGGTGTCTAGTGGGAGGGAGTTTCTCTGGGATCTGATTTAGTCATGGATCTATCTAGTAGGCAAGGTACCCACCACCATGCTGGAATCCTGTTCCTGAATTGTCTGTGACCATCCATGTCTCTGCTGCTGGATATTTTAATTGATTGAAAAAAAAAAAGTATTAGATTACTAATATCATGTAATGTAAGTCTATATGTCTAACATTACTAACACTAATGAGAGGTACATGGGGTTATTAAAGGTGGTGGACACATTTTTATCTGTCTGTACCTGCATATGTGCTGAACATGTTTAGCTACAGTTCAAAAGGGACTATGACGAGGGGACATCCCCTGCGTCTGGAGGAAAGAAGGTTTGTACACAAACATAGAAGAGGATTCTTTACTGTAAGAGCAGTGAGACTATGGAACTCTCTGCCTGAGGAGGTGGTGATGGTAAGTTCACTAAAAGAGTTCAAGAGGGGCCTGGATGTATTTCTGGAGGGTAATAATATAACAGGTTACAGTTACTAGAGATGGGTCGTTGATCCAAGGAGTTATTCTGATTGCCTGATTGGAGTCGGGAAGGAATTTTTTCCCCTAAAGTGAGGAAAATTGGCTTCTACCTCACAGGGTTTTTTTTTTTTGCCTTCCTCAGGATCAACTTGCAGGATAACTGGCTGAACTGAATGGACAGACGTCTTTTTTCAGCCTTATAAACTAAGTTACTATGTTACATGGATAAATCAGGTGAAATTGTCCATCTTACTTTACTAAAAGTAGTACCTCTGCTACTCTTTTTTTTTATTTTTTCAAAAGCCATAACTTTTCCATTGATTTAGCTGTATGAAGACTTGTATGATGGCTTGTATTTTGCAATGACACCCTTCCAGGGTACATATACTGTAGTTTACTGATTAACTTTTTTTAACTCTTTTTTTAACTTTTTATCAAAAGAACTGCAAAATTGTAATTAATGTATGTGAGTGTAGTTGTGCTACTACACTCAGTGTGATGTGACTGCAACAAGACAGCTGCAAACAAGTCAAATCTCCTTAAATTATGTTCACAGGTCGCAAGCACCTTTCAAAGCATAGAGTTCCTTTAGGCTATGTCCACACGAGACTGAAATACTGTGGGTGTGCTGTCTTCTTGTGGCAAATCCACAGTGCTGTACAGTACCAGAAAAGTGGATGAGACATCTCATCCACATGCTGCATACAAAAAAACGCAGTGTGGTTTTTGTTGCCATTTTTTATGGCTTTTCTGGCACACACGGATGTACCCTCACTGTCTAATCTTAAACCACATGTGAATTGAAACTAAATTACACTTAAACAAACTGGTGGGACTCCCATTCAACATTAAAGCTACTTTCATACTAGTGTTTTTGCTGGATCTGGCAGGGATTAGCAAAAACACTTCCGATACTGATAATACAACCATCTGCATCTTTCATGAACTGATCCGGTTGTATTATCTTGAACATAGCGAAGACGGATCCCTCATGAGCTCCATTTAAAGTCAATGGGAGATGGATCCGTTTTCTAATGTGTCAGAGAAAACAGATCAGTCCCCATTGACTTGCATTGTGCGTCATGACATATCTGTCTTGCTCCACATCCCATGAAAGAAAGAAAACAGCAGCTTGCTGTGGTTTGCGCTCCGGTGTGGGAATGCAACGAAATGGAATGGAATGCATTTTGGAGAACTACGTTCTGTTCAGTTACGTTTTGTCTCCATTGACAATGAATAGGGACAAAACTGAAGGGTTTTTCTCTGGTATTGAGGTCTCAATACCGAAAAATAGAAATGCTAGTTTGAAAGTTGTAACTGTATTGCGCACATGTTTCGTGAAAGAAATGTATTGGGTGGTTTAGTCATAGCTCAGCCTGTCAACCTGCCTCCCCCTCCTCCCACTCTATCATTAGGATATGACCTCAGTTCCTAATAGGCGGGGTCTAGCTGCCAAACTCTCCTCAGAGTGAATGGGCAGCCGTGCTAGTCAAGTGCCGACATCATGCAGCTCCTTCTTATTTCCATGATGTCACGTCCATGGGCATGCTATACATGCAGGATGTAAAGAAAGCAGAGTCAATTTTTTACATGGGGAAAATGGGTCAGGAGAGTCCAAATGGGGAAAATGTACCTGAGGTAAGCAACTACAAAGGTAAATCTGTTAAAAATTGTAGAAATCCTGGAAAAGCCCTCTAAGAATGACATTCTCCAGTTTTAGTTTTATTCAGTCACACAAGAGTCTGCTTACAATGCCAGTACTTACGTGGATCACTGCATGTTTTCAACATTTCAAATTTTCTTTTCCGGGAACTTAGTGGAATCTGTAAGCATTTTCTTTGAATCGTTTTGATCAGTTTGGCTTGTAGGAAGGGATCAGAGATTTTGATTGAAAAACTGTTTTTAGAAACCGCTGGAGGTTCAATGGGCGTAGAATCAAAGCAAAGAAACACAATTCGATCCAGGTAATCGGGTCTTATAAGAAGGTTCCGATATGCTGAGAAAGACCTGTCCTTATAAACGGGCACAATAGTAATTGGGATGATGGTAATTGGTTTACTTAATGCTTGTATAACATTTTCACCACCAGTTGTGTCCCTACATCCAAGGTAACACTTATATCCAAGTTGCTCAAGAGGTTTTACAATTTTATCATGCATCTCCATATCAACTTGTCCTTGCCTTGAATTTTGTGGTTGTGGTGCTGACACCACGTAGAAATCATAGCAGAAAAGTTCATGAAACAACAAGCAGCCTAAAAAAAGGAAAAAGATGGTGATTTTAATATTCTGATCTTTGATAAAGACGTTGGATCTTCTGAGATGAGCTTTAGTTCAAAGAGATTTTACAGGATTTACATATTGATGGCTTCTCTACCGGATAGGTCGTCAATATGAGATTGGCGGGGGCATGGGCGTAACCATAACCATAGCACTTGTTATGCCATGCTGCTCTGTAGGCACCGTGTCTTCTTCCTATGCCATGTGACATCACTTTCATCAGTCACATGGCCTAAGCTCAGTTCAAGTGAATGGGGATGAGCTTCAATACAAATCACAGCTGCTATCAAATCTACGGCGCTTTTCTTGGTGAGTTACAAAGAGCTCTAACCTGAGGATAGGCCATAAATATGTATATCCCAGAAAATCCCTTTAAGTGATAAAGCCAAGCAGTTAAAAACACAGATATAGAAATACCCATATGTACATAACATCTGCCTTACTATTTAATTTTACTTACATTTCTAAATGGATCCATATAATATAAGGGAATTTGTCACAATGAAAATGAAGTACAATCCACAGGGAGCATGTTATAATGGAAAATGAGCAGATTGATATATAAGGGTCAATTACTAAGTGATATACGCTAATCTTCTGGTGTATATCTGTCATAGATTGCAGCACAAACTTTATTTGCGCCGCAATCTGCGACTTTTCCCTGCTCACTCCAGGTCTACAAATGTGGGCGGGGAAGAGGACTGGCTGGTAGGCCCATCTCATTTATTATTTTCTATGCCTTTTTTAGGTATTGAAAATGGTCTAAATTTAAGCCAATAAAGAAGCTGGCTTACAGTTAGACTGGAGCTGGCGCCTCTACATAACTTCAGCAGATCCACCGCCAGTGGAAGGGGTTATTGATAAATAATAAATGACCCCCATTGTTTTGTGGGAAAAGATTCAGTAAAACTTAAAATAATAATAAATAAAATAATTTATTAATTTAGACCTCTGCTCTTTTTATGCTTGAGACCATCCACAGGAAAACAGTTGGCACTCCGTCTTATGAAATAGCGTGGTGCACGTGTCAAGGGTCGGCGTCCCGTGTAGTAACATGCAGAGAAGTATCGGCACTCACTGGGTAGATCAGTATTGACAAAAAAAATCTAAATTGCATCTACCCAGTGAGTGCCGGTCCTTCTCTGCATCTTTTTAAGCTTGAGTCATGTGGGCATTACTACTAAGTGATTCACAGCTACGTGAGTAACTACACAGGGAAGACCGTCAACCACTAAGTAGGACCGCCCACATGACAAAGAATAGAGGAATCAGTTAAAGGGGTCTGCAAAATAAGGTCTGATCGGAGGGGTCTCAGAAGTTGTACCCTCATGGATCTAAAATTTACTGCCTGTCCAGTGGATAGCTGATAACTGATTTAGGACACAATAACCCTGTATTATTTGTTTAAAAAAACAAGGATAGACTGGCACCTTCTTGTAAAACTTCTCTTTGTTATTTGAATCCAGATAAAATCATTGAAGAGGCATATCAGTAGTACAGCAAACACAATTCTCTGACAAGTTTCTGACCTTTACGATACTTCGTATTTACGAATACGAGAATAAGTCAGAAAGTACAGGTACTGATACGACACTTATGGCTTTATCTGCATTCAAATAAAGAGGAGAAGTTTTAGAAGATAAACGGGGCCTGTTTGCCCTTTTTTAGATTGTTGTTAGACCCATATTACAGAGGTGAGCTGACCAACTTTATTTTATTTTTTTGTCATGTTTATTTAAAGGTTTTCCCATGACTAATGCAATATATAAAAATCAGACATCATATAGTACACGACAACCTATTTATAACTAAGCTAGAACCAGCCCTTTATCTCACATGGATCCAGAGATCTCCCCATTCATTGCTCTGTTAGATCCAAGCTGAAAGCTCAAGGGGAGTGTCTTTTCTGCTACAGCTAATGGGGCGTGTCTCAGCTCTCCTATCACAGATCAGGAGGCAATTGAAGGATGAAACTGAGCATGTGCGGCCTTCTCAGTGAGCAGGTTAAAGAAATAAGAAAAAAACAAAAACAGCAGGTGGCGCTATACAGATACAATTTATTGAATAACTCAGTGGCTATGCTAAATTTAAAATTATATGTGATTACAAAAGTATTCAGATACAGGTGGTGGTTTGAAAACTGTAGAATATTTTTCGTGGGACAACCTCTTTAAGTAAAGGTTGAACTTTTGGTGATTATGACTCTGTAAAGTCATTCCCATATAATGTAGGGCAACAGTTACCAATCTGTGGATCTCTAGCTATTACAAAACTATGAATTTCAGAATGCCCTATGTTTGGTTTGGTTTGGCTTGCTGGAAGTTGTAGTTTTGCAACAGCTAGAGAGCTACAGTTTGGAAACCATGGATTTAAGGCATGCCCTAAGCATTTTGTTTCTTGGCTTATCCTAGTTTTATTACTTTTCCTTAGTACAGTGGTCCCTTAAGTTACAATATATTGTATGTTGAAACCATTGTAAGTTGAGTAATCGGTTCCAAAGCCCCAAAATGTCATCCAAGATAAGAGAAGCAATATGTAAATCCTGGATAACAAGCAGATAACTAAGACAGATAAAACAAGTCCTTGCATATAATAGTCAGGAATAGCTGCTAACTAGCAACTAATACAGCTATTTTACTGAAGAAGTGGCCTTGTTTGGTTGGATCTGAGTCTGGGGCATTGTATGGTGAGTTTAGTTTCAACTTACACTGGGTCAGAAAAGACCAAGTTTATGGTGAAAATATAGTATCCTGAGATCATTGTACCTTTGGGATCACTGTATTTGTAATATATCTTACAGTACACTGGAAATATACTCACCAATGGCTTTCTGCTCACAATCTGGACAAACCTCTGAATTGGTATTAATCATTTTTCAGTCTGTATAAAAATAATTGAAAAAATACACTATGGTTAACTATAAGATGCCTTAAACGGGGTAGTTCAAAATTTTACAAGTGATGGCCTATCCTCAGAGTCTGACTCTCCTCTGCTCATCAGTTGTTTAGCAGTAGCAGTGGAAGTCAATCCCGAAACTACATAGCTCCATCCATTGTGTAGTGAATAGAGCTGATTACAGCAGTGCTGCTCCCATTGAGGTGAATGGGAGTAGTGCTAACCTATTCTTATGGATAGCGTAAGGGTTTGAAGACAGTGTAACATCAGAAAATGACCTATTAATATCATGTTTGTGATATTTTTCTGATTTTCCTCAATCCGTTGAAACTTTCTGATCGGTAAAGATCACTTCTCAGCAGTCATGGCATTATCATCCAATACAAGATTACAATGAAAGGTAATATACACTCACCGGCCACTTTATTAGGTACACCTGTCCAACTGCTCGTTAACACTTAATTTCTAATCAGCCAATCACATGGCGGCAACTCAGTGCATTTAGGCATGTAGACATGGTCAAGACAATCTCCTGCAGTTCAAACCGAGCATCAGTATGGGGAAGAAAGGTGATTTGAGTGCCTTTGAACGTGGCATGGTTGTTGGTGCCAGAAGGGCTGGTCTGAGTATTTCAGAAACTGCTGATCTACTGGGATTTTCACGCACAACCATCTCTAGGGTTTACAGAGAATGGTCCGAAAAAGAAAAAACATCCAGTGAGCAGCAGTTCTGTGGGCGGAAATGCCTTGTTGATGCCAGAGGTCAGAGGAGAATGGGCAGACTGGTTCGAGCTGATAGAAAGGCAACAGTGACTCAAATTGCCACCCGTTACAACCAAGGTAGGCAGAAGAGCATCTCTGAACGCACAGTACGTCGAACTTTGAGGCAGATGGGCTACAGCAGCAGAAGACCACACCGGGTGCCACTCCTTTCAGCTAAGAACAGGAAACTGAGGCTACAATTTGCACAAGCTCATCGAAATTGGACAGTAGAAGATTGGAAAAACGTTGCCTGGTCTGATGAGTCTCGATTTCTGCTGCGACATTCGGATGGTAGGGTCAGAATTTGGCGTCAACAACATGAAAGCATGGATCCATCCTGCCTTGTATCAACGGTTCAAGCTGGTGGTGGTGGTGTCATGGTGTGGGGAATATTTTCTTGGCACTCTTTGGTACCAATTGAGCATCGTTGCAACGCCACAGCCTACCTGAGTATTGTTGCTGACCATGTCCATCCCTTTATGACCACAATGTACCCAACATCTGATGGCTACTTTCAGCAGGATAATGCGCCATGTCATAAAGCTGGAATCATCTCAGACTGGTTTCTTGAACATGACACTGAGTTCACTGTACTCAAATGGCCTCCACAGTCACCAGATCTCAATCCAATAGAGCATCTTTGGGATGTGGTGGAACGGGAGATTCGCATCATGGATGTTCAGCCGACAAATCTGCGGCAACTGTGTGATGCCATCATGTCAATATGGACCAAAATCTCTGAGGAATGCTTCCAGCACCTTGTTGAATCTATGCCACGAAGAATTGAGGCAGTTCTGAAGGCAAAAGGGGGTCCAACCCGTTACTAGCATGGTGTACCTAATAAAGTGGCTGGTGAGTGTATATACCTTTCATTGTAATCTTGTCTCTGATGATAATGCCATGATCCACCATTGTAGTAGACATGGTAGTAGGCATGGGCACAGCTCACCTTCCCTTTTGCACAGTGACTTCTATACAAATCACAGAGCATGCCCAAAACATAACAAACATGGAGAAGGCAAAATGACCACAGTATTAGTAATGATAAACTGACAGCAACATATATGATAATGGGCAAAAGGCCCTTCTAAAAACATACTGCACTGTGAGATATTTATGCATTTTAAAATTTAAAAATGGTGCAAAAAATGATCCCTTTTTGGGGACAAATGGCTCTTAGTGTACACACATTGTGGTATCAGAAGACATGGTTTGTTCTGAAACAAGCAGTTAAACAAGTGGCACAAAAAGTAGCAACAGGTTCAGTGTTTTTTAAAGGAACATTATGGACAAGGCATGTGATGTGTGGATGCGTAGGGGTAGCAGTAGCGGCAGCAGCGGCACAGTATGGAACATGATGAATAAGATGCTCAGCAGTGTAAGGATAGTAGTAGTAGCAGTGGCACAGTATGGCACATGACGGCCAAGTTAGGAGATGCTCAGCTGTGTAGGGATAGTAGAAGCAGCAGCAGCAACACAGTGTGGAACATGATGGACAAGGCAGGTGATGTCCCACTGTGTAATGTTAGTATAAGCAGTGACAACAGTACAGTACTGTATGACACATGACGACAAGTTAGGAGATGCTCAGCTGAGTATGGATAGTAGTAATAGCAGCAATGACACAGTATGAAGCATGATACACAAGGCAGGTAATGTGTGGCAGTGTAGGGATAGCAGTAGTGGCAGCATCGCCACAGTATGGAACATGATGGAAAAGATAGGAGATGCTCAGCAGTGTAGGGATAGTAGTAGCAGCAGCAGCAGTGGCACAGTATGGAACATGATGGACAAGGCAGGAGATGTCCCACTGTGTAGGGTAAGTATTAGCAGAAACAACAGCATAGTATGGCACATGTGCTGCTTTGTAGAGGAAGTAGTAGACAGAGTCTACTAAGATGCGCAAAAACAATACATCAGGCTGCTGGTAGACTGTGATGAAATGATGATTTCTTGCTATTGACTTTGATTTTCTTTTTAAATGGCCTATGCAGCATCCAGTAAAATGTCTAACAGCCTCCCTGAGGCAGCCTGACTATCTGTGATTGTGAATTATGTGATGAAAATTGGGGTGTTAGAGTGATTCACATTAATAGTAAATGAAATATTGCCACTTCTTTCTCAAAAGATTCCCGTTAGTGTGCATGAGGCAGCCCAACTTACACAATGACACACTAACTCCTGTCCCCGTCTGTAAAATCTACAGTACAGACCAAAAGTTTGGACACACCTTCTCATTCAAAGAGTTTTCTGTATTTTCATGACTATGAAAATTGTACATTCACACTGAAGGCATCAAAACTATGAATTAACACATGTGGAATTATATACTTAACAAAAAAGTGTGAAACAACTGTAAAGATGTCTTATATTCTAGGTTCTTCAAAGTAGCCACCTTTTGCTTTGATTACTGCTTTGTACACTCTTGGCACTCTCTTGATGAGCTTCAAGAGGTAGTCAACTGAAATGGTTTTCACTTCACAGGTGTGCCCTGTCAGGTTTAATAAGTGGGATTTCTTGTCTTATAAATGGGGTTGGGACCATGAGTTGTGTTGGGCAGAAGTCAGGTATATACACAGATGATAGTCCTACTGAATAGACTGCTAGAATTTGTATTATGGCAAGAAAAAAGCAGCTAAGTAAAGAAAAACGAGTGGCCATCATTACTTTAAGAAATGAAGGTCAGTCAGTCCAAAAAATTGGGAAAACTTTGAAAGTGTCCCCAAGTGCAGTCGCAAAAACCATCAAGCGCTACAAAGAAACTGGCTCACATGAGGACCGCCCCAGGAAAGGAAGACCAAGAGTCACCTCTGCTGCAGAGGATAAGTTCATCCGAGTCACCAGCCTCAGAAATCGCAGGTTAACAGCAGCTCAGATTAGAGAACTGGTCAATGCCACACAGAGTTCTAGCAGCAGACACATCTCTACAACAACTGTTAAGAGGAGACTGTGTGCAGCAGGCCTTCATGGTAAAATAGTTGCTAGGAAACCACTGCTAAGGACAGGCAACAAGCAGAAGAGACTTGTTTGGGCTAAAGAACACAAGGAATGGACATTAGACCAGTGGAAATCTGTGCTTTGGTCTGATGAGTCCAAATTTGAGATCTTTGGTTCCAACCAGCGTGTCTTTGTGCGACGCAGGAAAGGTGAACGGATGGACTCTACATGCCTGGTTCCCACCGTGAAGCATGGAGGAGGAGGTGTGATGGTGTGGGGGTGCTTTGCTGGTGACACTGTTGGGGATTAGGGATGAGCGAACCGAACCGTAACGAACCAGATTCGTTACGAACTTTCCCAAAAGTTCGGTTCGTCATCGAACCGAATTTTCAGAAAGTTCGTAACGAATCTGGTTAAAATAACGGCGACGCAAAATATACGCATATTTATTGAGAATGTACGCTAATGCATACATATTCAGTTAAGTGGCGTACCTTTGACAACGCTAGACTGTATGTTCGTTACTTGAGTAGGAATGTTCGCAGACGCAATGTATGCGTACGCTAATGCGTACATATTCAGTTAAGTGGCGTAACTTTGACAACGCTAGACTATATGTTCGTTACTTGAGTAGGAATGTTCGCAGACGCAGTGTATGCGTACGCTAATGCGTACATATTCAGTTAAGTAGCGTACCTTTGACAACGCTACACTGTATGTTCGTTATTTGTGCGGGAATGTTCGCATTAGCGTACGCATTAGTGTAAATTCTCAAATATGCGTATATTTTGCGTCGCCGTTGTTGAAGTCACTTGGATTTTTTCCACTTTTTTCATTGTAATAGCAACTGCAAGTAAACGAAACTATACCCTATCAGACTCCCATTATTGTAGCAGCAATTATTCAGCCGTTATAGCAAGGTTCGTTTTAGGTTCGGTTCGTACAAATCCGAACTTCACTAAAGTTCGCCGAAGCGAACCGAACCGAACTTTTCAAAAGTTCGCTCATCCCTATTGGGGATTAATTCAAAATTGAAGGCATACTGAACCAGCATGGCTACCACAGCATCTTGCAGCGGCATGCTATTCCATCCGGTTTGCTTTTAGTTGGACCATCATTTATTTATCAACAGGACAATAACCCCAAACACACCTCCAGGCTGTGTAAGGGCTATTTGACCAAGAAGGAGAGTGATTGGGTGCTACGCCAGATGAACTGGCCTCCACAGTCACCAGACCTGAACCCAATCAAGATGGTTTGGGGTGAGCTGGACCGCAGAGTGAAGGCAAAAGGGCCAACAAGTGCTAAGAATCTCTGGGAACTCCTTCAAGACTGTTGGAATACCATTTCAGGTAACTACCTCTTGAAGCTCATCAAGAGAATGCCAAGAGTGTGCAAAGCAGTAATCAAAGCAAAAGGTGGCTACTTTGAAGAACCTTTGGAGACATATTTTCAGTTCACACTTTTTTGTTAAGTATATAATTCCACATGTGTTAATTCATAGTTTTGATGCCTTCAGTGTGAATGTACAATTTTCATAGTCATGAAAATACAGAAAACTCTTTGAATGAGAAGGTGTGTCCAAACTTTTGGTCTGTACTGTATATCTCTGTCAATTAATTATAAAATCCAACTAGCTATTGTCTTCTATTCCCTGTGAAATAACTAGCTGTATTCTGTGTTTTCAGATCTCTTTCCTCTATCTAACAGACATGCCATCCCCTAATATGCAAGCTCAGAAAACATGGCAGATTCTGGCTGGGATCTTATATCGTGCCTATGACACGTGCGCTGACCATTTTGATGAATTGTCCTGGACGAATTCCAAAAACTTCAGATTCCTTGGAAACTCATGTTTTTGGGAAATTTGTAACAAATCTAATTCGTTCCAAATTGATTCACTTATCTCTGGTAGCAACAGTTCTAAAATATTATAGTCAAAACAGCACAGAATAACCTATTCTGCCATATTTGGGTGTACCAATAAAATAAAATACAAGCTTGTGAATAGAAAACATGTAAACTGCGGTTATATACAGTACAAACAATATAAACCATTTCTGTTAATCATGGATTTCTTGTAATAAATTATACTCACATTTACAGAGCTCAAGTACAGTGTGGTGTCTGTGCTCTAAACTGCGGCATTTATTACTGACACTTAGGAGAAGGCATTTATACTATTTTCTTTTGCAGGTTTTACTTCCTGATACATGTCAAGCAGCATTCTCAGGTAGCTAAGAATACAATACATATACAAGTTTGTTTCTTATGGCCATTGAGGAAACAAATTTCGAAATTGCAGACATACCTACAGTACAGTAGACTTGTAGCCAGATTAAGTTTTATCTGTTGCCACAAAATGTATGCACCTCCAACACCTCCAACAAGTCTATTTCAGAACTGTTAATGGGGTTTTCAGGTCTCAACAAATAAATATTATTCATTGTAGGATGAAAATTCTAATCTAGATTCTGCAATACTTATCCATAAATTCTAATCTAGATTCTGCAATACTTTTCCATTAATTCTAATCTAGAATCTGCAATACTTTTCCAGAAATTCTAATCTAGATTCTGTATTACTTTTCGATAAATTCTAATCTAGATTCTGCATTACTTTTCCATTAATTCTAATCTAGAATCTACTATACTTTTCCAGAAATTCTAATCTAGATTCTGTATTACTTTTCCATAAATTCGAATATAGATTCTGCAATACTTTTCCATAAAGTCTAATACAGATTCTGCAATACTTTTCCATAAATTCTAACATTCTTTTTTATAAATTCTAATACAGATTCTGCAATAATTTTCCATAAATTCTAATCTAGATTTTGCATTACTTTTCCATAAATTCTAATATAGATTCTGCATTACTTTTCCATAGCTTTCTTCAGGATCTCTGCTTGCTATGCCCAGTTCACACAGGTGTGTTTCTGTCCGATGACCAGATCAGATTTTGATCAACTGGAATTGAATAATGAATGTTCAGTAAGAAGACATCTTGATAAACATTAGGTACATAAAGTATATTTTGGAAATTGCATTAATTAAGCAAAGAATGCAATGTATTAGCTGATATTACTAGGATATTGTCCCAAAAAAAGTGACTTGGCTCTAGAACACCCTTGGTTTCAAGTTAAAGGACATCTGTCAGAAGATTTGTGCCTATGAAACTGGCTGACCTGTTACATTTGCACTTAGCAGCTGAAGGCATCTGTGTTGGTACCGTGTTCATATGTGCCTTCATTGCTCAGAAAAATGTTGTCTTAATATATGCAAAAGACCTTCTAGGAGCAAAGGGGGTTACGGCTAGAGGCTCTGCTTTCTCTGAAACTGCTGCGCTCTCTCCACTTTTATTGACAGGATCAGGTGTGATGGCATTTTTACTACCAGGGCCTGTCAATCAAAGTGCAGCAGGTGCAGCAGATACAGAGACAGCAGAGCCTCTAGAAGGAAAAAGCCCCTGTTGCTCTTAGAAGCTCATTTGCATATATTAAAACATTATTTTTTTCAGGCACATATGAACAAGGGACTAACACAGATGCCTTCAGTTGCCAAGTGCACATGTAACAGGTCAGCCAGTTTCATAGATACAAATCCGACACCAGGGACCCTCGCCGATTAGCTGTTTGAGAAGGCTCCTGTGAGTGCCGTGACTTTCTGTGCACTTACCAAGCACAGTGCTATACATTGGCTGTGCTTGGTATCCTGCTCAGCCCCATTCATTTGAATGAGGCTGAGCTGCTCCTAGGCCACGAATGTATGATCATTGGCCTAGGAAAAGCAGAGAGAAGGCTGTGGATCTACTGAGAGCACCACTACCTTCTCAAACAGCTGATCGGTAGGGGTCCCAGGTGTTGGCCACCCACTGATTAGATACTGATGACCTATCCTGAAGATAGGTCATCAGTATTAAAATATCAGAAAACCCCTTTAATGTGACAACTGAAGAGCAGTCTGAGGGAGAAAAGTAAAATTGGAGAGCAGTCTGTGAGAGGGTTAATGAGGAGCAGTCTGTTTGAGAAAGATGACAGTAAGAAGGTAAAGGCCAGGGGCACTAGCCAGGATCTCCTTGGCATTAGGGCTTACAGTATTATAAATGACCATGAAAAAGCGTTCACCTGAGAAGACACCAGTAATGCTAGTTACACAATAGAGTCATTTTAGCTGCATCGTAGACCTGGGGATTTCCTTTTGAGGTGACAATCGTAAGTTGCTGCTCCTTACATCACCTGACAGTGATGAAGTAACATGACAGAAAATGTGATTAAACGTATAAAGGGCCACTAAATCCTGAAAAACAAGTAAAATGAAGAACAAACTGCTCAGGAAAGTTAGCCTTCTCTTCACGGACAATTGCCTCTCTAAGGCACCACTTATGAGTGAGGAGGGAACTTTATTTCTGCAGAATTAGTATTCTGCGTTCTATAGCACCAATCTATCATAAATCTGCTCCTATGTTTTTAAGTACCCTTCACCCACTGCTCTTTGCCTAAGCAGTACGTTAGTTGGATTGTATTAGATTGCCTGTCCTTAAAGGGAGTCTGTCACCTGTTTTTCACCTATATAACTAACAGCACTGCCCCACAGAAGATTGCAGACACATCCCAGACATACCTGTGTGCACTGTGTGTCTGTATTACATGTCCAGGAAAAGCACTTTTATTCAGATGCAACAATAGCTTACATGTATACTTTTTTATTCATTTAAGTTTTACACAATACATAATATCATTTTTGAAACAAAAAAATGAGCATGCTGTGAATTATCAAATGCAAAGTGTGTGCATTATTTTGTGAAAATGTTTTAGATTTAACCATTTTAGTTTATAAGGGTGAAATACGTAGTGAATCTTTAGTAAATATCCACAGCATGTAACACATACATATATTACTGAGGATTCACAGTAGATTTATGATGGACGGCAGGTGGAGCGCATCCTTATTTTGCAGAACCACAGTTTGCGGTCAGCATGAGGGTCATGTACATGAGGCCTAATGGAAAGTTTTAGACTTCCTTCTACTGCTGTGTGAAAGTGGCCTTAGCTGTAAGAATAATTACCTTGCCAGAAGAAAATCCCCTGAATATTAAAAATTGCTTGAGCAAAGAAGCTGGTTGAACCAGAAAAGAAAAGAGATATATTAAGGTGAAATTTCACCTTCTCTGTATAGAAGTATAGTAGTGCTATAGGAAACTTATCACTGTCTTCAGAAAGGAGAAATATGTCAGCAATAGCCCCAGGTAGGTATGTTGCTCTTCAAATGTACGCTGTACATCTTGTTTGTGCCTTGTCTATAGAAGTGTCTGACAACCTAGATTTAAAAGCTACAGAAGAAGTTAAAGGCTATGTACACCTTTGTGGGCAATATTTCTTAAAATTTATTATTGCATTGTACTCATCTTAAGTTAAAAATCATGTTTTCAATTGGTCTTTATTAAGTATATGGATCCCGTTTCCCTGCCCACCTATGAGTTTCTCTAGTAGCAGGATCTGAATTCTCTCTGTTCCCTCAACCAGCTCGCCTGATGAGCTCCTTATCTCTGTTCTCTGACATTATAAACACGCATTATAGCTCAGGTCTTATCTTCCTGATAAGAATGTGGCTTAAATAAGTGTTTACGGCCTTTTAGTAATTTACCACTAAGGTATATTAGATGACTGCCACAAAGTGAAAGTACAATTGTCACAGCTAGAAAAACAGTTAACCCTTTGTGACAGAGCAGCTCAATATTTTAATAAAGACCAACTGAAAAATGTTTTAGCCTTAAATAAGTAAAATGCAAGTATAAACACAAATTGCTGCGGAAGGTGTACTTGGCCTTTAAAGGGTTTCTGTCACCAGTTTTTTCGGTATGAATCAGGCTGACATTAGAGATGTGCTAATGTCACCTGATTCCAAATATATATCTGTTTTATTTACTGGTGCCCCCATTTTTATATAAAATGAACTTTTATTTAATAAGGCCTCTAGGTGCAAGGGGCGTTACCCCTGCTCCTAGAGGCTCTGTTGATTGACAGGACCAGGCAGAGAAGAAACACTCCATTCACCATAGCTTGCAAGGACCTTCAATGATGTCATGACCATGTGATCAGTCAAATGGTTAGGATCACACAAACAGCCTATCTCTCCTAAACCATGTGACTGATCACATGGTCATGACATCATTGAAGGTCCATGCAAGCTATGGTGAATGGAGTGTTTCTTCTCTGCCTGGTCCTGTCAATCAACAGAGCCTCTAGGAGCAGGGGTAATGCCCCTTGCACCTAGAGGTCTTATAAGCATAAAATAAAAGTTCATTTTATATAAAAATGGGGGCACCAGTAAATAAAACAGATATATATTTGGAATCAGGTGACATTAGCACATCTCTAATGTCAGCCTGATTCATACCGAAAAAAAGAATGGTGACAGAAACCCTTTAAATAAAAATGGCAGCCACTAAAAACAAGGAAAGTCCCCATTTACTAGATTGTATATTCAGTTCACATCCAATCCGCATTTTTTTGTGGATCAGATACAGACTCATTCATTTCAACACCGTACACGTGTGCTGTCTGCATCCGTATGCCCATTTCGCGCTACCTGCAAAAAAATAGAATATGTCCTATTCTTTTCCGTTTTGCTCTTTTCTATGAAGTGCCGGACGTTCTGATCCATAAAATGAGGAGCACACTTGGCAGGTATCCGTGTTTTGGTTACGGTCCACAAAAATTGAAGAGATCATGTGAATGGGGCCTAATGTAGGATGTCCACAGTAGTGGCAAAAGTCCCCTAGCTATGCATTCTTTTCTCCATAAAATAATTTTTTTGCTACTAATTTCATGTAATTCCCTATAATGGTTGAAGAGGCATGTCTGTCTGTGTGTGGTGGTGTGGGAGTGTGCCAAAAAAGATGCCATGTAACCTAAGGCTGGCCCTTTGTTTATGCCACCAAGTATGATGTGCAAACATTAAGCTTATTATGTGTTCATAGCAACCAAGCATTTGTGCCACTGTTTTAAAAGCAAATAAAGGAAATAAATACAGTACATTAATAAATCTCCTGCGTCCCATTTATTACAAAGCTGACTGCCTGAAGCCATCATTAGGGGGAGCTCAGTGGATAGGAATATATGTAGTTTTTGACTGAACTGGCACCTTGAACCATCCGTTTGCACTGAGCATACCCCAGGTGTTATCTGCTTCAAAATGCAGTACACTTCGGGAAGAGGAGTTCAGAGCTGGGCCCCCTTCTACCCAGAGCCTGTAGCAGTTGTGTAATCTGCCTCTATTGAAGGTACAGCAATGTACAGTATTTTGGATCATAATTGATCATACACTTCTTGTGATCTGGACTTTGCTGAAGTAGTCTCTGTGATTGGAAGCTGTCCTCAGGATCCAGAGACATTGTTGCAGGGCACCAAGGGATCAGACAAAGTCATAGTCTGAGATAGGTCGAGGTCAGGGCTGGCGGAGTACAAGCTATACAATGAACAGTCCGAGTTCAGAGCAGGCAGTGAAGGGTCAATATGGAAGTTAGGCACAGGCAGGGGCGTAGCTAAAGGCTCATGGGCCCTGGTGCAAGAGTTCAGCTTGGGTCCCCCCCCCCTTTACTCAGCACTGGTGCACCTAGCTTTGCTGCTGCCCTAGGCAAATATTGAACCCACCCCATGCCAAATTCTCAATCTAACCCCTTACCTCCAGTGCTACTGTTAAAGGCGTTGTCCTCCTTTTACTACTGATGAACAGTCATCAATATCAGATCTGCCGGGGTCCTCCGGCACCCCTGACGATCAGCTGTTTTAAGAGAGGGTAGCGCTCATATGAGAGCTGCTTATCTGCTCTGTTTACCTGCTCGCTGTAGCATTTGCAGTGATGAGCAGGTAAACAGAGCAGAGAAGGCAGCGCTCGTACAAAAAAAAAAAAGACACCCCCTTTAAGGACATACTTGGAAAACATTACATACAGCGCCACAGAACATACAGTGTCATACATCCCCACATATGTACCTCTTACATCCAGTGACTTCTCTTCTTTGATGTAGACATTCTGTTTCCTCATCTTCTCCTTTCAGACTAGACCGTCATGGTGACTTCTTTCAGCCGTGTCTCATCTCTGCAACAAACAGACATCTTACTTTCCTACTTTTCCATCATCCTCTCACCTTCTCAACACCCCATCCTGCCCCCCCCAATACTGTGTCCACTGTGCTCCCCAATACTATCTTACAGAAACAGTCCCCCTGAAAATATTGCTACCACACACCTTTATAAAACACCCCTTTATATTGTGCGCTAGTACAAAAAATACCCCCTTCCTTTCAGATCAGACCCCCATATAAAACTCCCCCATCTCAGACCAAACCCCTTTTAGACATCTATGTCAGACCCCATATAAGACCCCAGTTTTAGACCTGAGATCAAACCCCCATTAGACCTCCATCTAAGACCCTGACCCAATATCAGACCTTAGATAAGACCCCCATTAGACCTCCAGACCCCCAATCAGATCCCCATTAGACCTACAGATCCCCCAGTGAGACCCCTCCAGACCCCCCAGTTAGACCTCCAGAACCCCCAGTGAGACCTCCAGACCCCCCATTGAGACCTCCAGATCCCCCCATTAGACCTTCGGACCCCACCAGTGAGACCTTCAAACCCCCCCATTAGACCTCCAGACCCCACAAGTGAGTCCTCCAGACCCCCCTATTAGACCTCCAGATCCCCCCATTAGACCCCCAGACCCCACCAGTGAAAAACTCCAAACTCCCCCATTAGACCTCCAGACGCCACAAGTGAGCCCTTCAGAACCCCCCCTTGCACTGGCAGTCTCCTCTTCTCAAGGCCCGCGCTGCAGTCACCTGACCTCCTGCAGCGCCAGGTCAGAGTTCGCTCTGTACGTCCTGACGCTGCAGGCAGCCAGGACAAGCAGCGCGGGACCTGAGAAGAGCGAGCAGGAGGAGGGGTAAGTACTGTACAGAGCTCACAGCGCTTCACTCCCCCTCCTCCTGCAGTCTAGTGAGCGCTTCCATTATGGAAGCGCTCACTTGTATTCCCTTATAAGATGGACTGTCTGCATCTTATAAAGGGAAAATACATTGCAACTGGCAAGGGGGGCAGCGACCGCTGCGACCCCTATAGTTACGCCAGTGGGCACAGGGCTGAAAGTCAGTAAACAGGCAGACAGCAGAATACTGCACACCTTTTCAGGGACAAAAGGGGCTTTACTGTGTGTCAGACTTAGTTTCAACAGGTGGTGTAATATAGCGGAAATGCGGAACGCACATGGCCGTGTCGTGGTCGTGTTTTGGCCAACAATCCAGCATTACTGGAATGGGGGGAATGGACTACCACAGAAACTTGCTGTGTAGTCAGTTGGTCACTGCCTACAAGCACCATTGCCCATCCTCAAGAAGGTCTGACTGAGGGACCCTATATGCTTATGCTCCACTGCCATGGATAGTGTTGGGGGGGGCACCAGTTCCATATGCAGCAACTTCAGTCTGTAGTCTATGATGAGCAGTTTTCTTCACCCACCTACTGAAGAAACCACACAGCAGCAGGACATAGCAACACAGCAGAACTGTAACCAGCAGATGGAGGCGTACTTGGACTGCACCTTGTCACTAGTGATCCAAGTTTTCCTGGACTACTGAGCATGTAAACGTAAAGTGTGGCCACAACTGGCTGCGTTTGCCATGGTCATGCTTTCCTGCCCAGCCAGTAGTGTGGCAAAATACTGGGTGTTCAGTACGGTGGGGGGCAGTTACCCCTAAGAGAATTCGTCTTTCCTCCCAATATGTTGAGTAGTACCGGAGGACCGGGAAGCGGTGAAGGCTCTGCACTCACTGCTTCCTGGTCCTCGGCTGTCGGCTGTGCAGTGACTGCGCACAGTGTGAGAGCACTCTCTGACCTCACGTTGATGAAGAGGATCACGCTTGGGATGAGAAACGGTGGTGCCTGGTGCAGGCATGGTAATTAATTTTTATTTTATTCCATATGAGGCTAAAGGGGGCTGATATAATGTGGCTGGGGGCTGGTGAAAGGCAATGGGCAGTATTTTCTGCTGCATTGTGGTATTTGGATTATCTGGGGCGGTATTTTGTCGTCCAGCATGGTATCATTGGCCCTGTCTACTTCTTTTGTCCCTGCCTATTTGTGTTGCCCTGCATTCTGTCATTTGGACTTACCTACAACTTGGTGCCGCTTCTTTTTCCGGTTCCCAGTCTGCACCTGGTTCTTTATCTCATGTTTGCTGGACCTAGACTTATTACCTATGCATTCTGTCATTTGGACTTACCTACAACTTGGTGCCGCTTCTTTTTCAGGTTCCCAGTCTGCACCTGGTTCTTTATCTCATGTTTGCTGGACCTGGACTTATTACCTATGCGGATTTGTTAACCTGTCTTGCTTTCACCCTACTCTTTGTACTATTACCTAGGCATTGTTGTGGTATTACCATTTTTACCCACCAGGTGTCCCTGTTGTCTGTTTCTTCTTGAGTGATTTTTACGGGTGGTGTTTCAATCATAGTAACATAGTTTATGAAGCTGAAAAAAAACATCTGTCTGTCCAGTTCGGCCTGTTATCCTGCAAGTTGATCCAGAGGAAGGCAACCCCCCCCCCTTCCTGTGAGGTAGAAGCATTTTAGGGGAAAAAAAAAATTCCTTCCTAACTCCAATCAGGCAATCAGAATAACTCCCTGGATCAACGACCCCTCTCTAGTAACAATAACTAGAGATGAGCGAACGTGCTAGTAACGAGCACTGTAGCGCTCGGCTCCCCTGCGCTCGCATGGGCACAGGCATCCGCTTCCGTCCTCCTCACCCGACGGAAGCGGATGCCTGCGCCCATGCAAGCGCAGGGGAGCCGAGCGCTACAGTGCTCGTTACGAGCACGTTCGCTCATCTCTAACAATAACCTGTAATATTATTACTCTCCAGAAATACATCCAGGCCCCTCTTGAACTCTTTTAGTTAACTTACCATCACCACATCCTCAGAGAGTTCCATAGTCTCACTGCTCTTACAGTAAAGAATCCTCTTCTATGTTTGAGTACAAACCTTCTTTCCTCCAGACACAGATGTCCCCTCATCACAATCACAGTCCTGGGGATAAATAGATCATGGGAGAGATCTCTGTACTGACCCCTAATATATTTATACATAGTTATTAGATCTCCCCTCAGTCGTCTTTTTTCTAAACTAAATAACCCTAATTTTGATAATCTTTCTGGGTACTGTAGTCCACCTATTCCAGCTATTACTTTAGTTGCCCTCCTCTGAACCCTCTCCAGCTGTACTATGTCTGCCTTGTTCACAGGAGCCCAGAACTGTACACAGTACTCCATGTGTGGTCTGACTAGTGATCTGTAAAGTGGCAGGACTATGTTCTCATTACAGGCATCTATGCCCCATTATATTAGAAACCTGGGATGAATTCTTTGTCTACCATGACTGTGTATTTATAGGTGGTGTGTCTTACTCAGCACATGCAGATCTTAGATCTTTATCTATGGGATTTTTAATGTGTGCAACTTTCTAACAAACGTGAGGGGAATTTATTAAAACAGGCATTTCATACTCCAGCCTCTTTCACACGTCTGTGTCTGTGATGATGACATCTTTGACACAATGGTAAGTGGTTCATCCGTGAAGATGTCCGTGAAGGATCCATATTTGGTCCATGTGTCCAGCCAGGCTGTAAATTAATGGTCCATGAAAATCACTGACAGAAGATAGATGCCATCCCTATTGTGTTATTGGTTTTCACAGATCCATAGTAGAGATGAGCGAATCATTGAAAAAATTATTCGCCGAACATTCGCCGAACTTTTCCTAAAATGCGTGTATTCGACGAATAGATTTTTGCATACAAAATATACGTTATTATGTGCTATTAGCGAACATTCGCTCACTAATAACGATCGTTCATTTACAAAATGTATGCAACTTCTTAGAAGACGTACGCATGAGCGTACAAATAGCTTACAAATCAGCGTACTATTGTCTAAGCGATTACTTAATACGCAGGCACGTACGAGGAGAGGCCGCGGCGTGCACTCCTCAGAGGCAGAGCGCATATTCGAGACACATATATGGTAAATAGTGCAAATACATTATTATAGGTATAATATAAACATTTTAAATATCACCTACCTAGTATGCTCACGGACACGTTTAAGTCTCTTTTCTTCTGACGCTTGTCATAGAACTGGAGCAGAGTCCCAAACTCGGTCGCAATTTGTAATCCACATAGGCAAAATTGTAATCCAAATGGGTAAAAAAAAAGCAGCAAAGGTTCCCTTTAAAAAACCCTCTTTTGAGGGGCTCCCCAAATAACCTGAAAAGGGGAAAAAAAGGAATGAGGCGCACGTAAGCGCAACTTGGATAAAAAAAACTTTTTTTTGATGGGGGGAGTCCTAACAATCCATGGCCATTTGGGTGAGGACAAACGCGGGGCAACAAAACTAAAAACAAGGGCCAACTAGTGCCCACCCTTCAGGATAAGTCCATGTTGTGGCTCCCATAAAAACTGCAGGAATTACTTAAAGGCCAGCAGGTCCTCCTCACTGCTGCTGGAGCTAAAGGACATGAGAGGGCGCTCCTGCCTCATCATGAAAGCGGCCCTGGCTGCGGCAGCAGACCCCCGCCGACCTCTCAAGGATGGTCTTCTTGGTGACTGGGCTGTCACACTGGCAAAGGCAGTGGTAACTTTGGCCCTGCCCATCAATCTGTAGTGGCCAGATCCTCCTGCCGGCATACCAGGTGACAGAATCTCCGGCTGTAACGGTAATGGTAACGGTCTTCCATGAGCGGCGGACTGCGTGGCCTGCAACTGCCATGGGCATGGCAGTTGGTACTGGTACTGTACCACAGTTGGATGGTACACAAAAGTGTTCGTGGTCATCTGTCCCACATGAAGGATCGGTGGTATCTGTGGCGGTAGCGGCAAATCAGGAATCAGGGGTTCCGGCTGATCCTGACCTTGGGATTTCTCTTCAAATTTCAAGGTCTCAAGGTCACAAGCCTCTTCTGCGGCCTGGGCCTCCTCACTCCAGTCTTCCGGGGGTTCTGCAGGAGTAGGTGGTCGCTTTAAGATTTTCACCCCAGTAGCAAAGGGGCCTTGGAGGCTCTTCATGGGGGTATACTCCACGTAATTCCCTGCGTGGAGATGGTGGCGTACGGGCGGAAGATTCAGCCGCTTAATCGAACCGCGGTTAACATATAATTCCTCCGCCGTCTCCTCATCGCCGATGAAACCGACTCCCCGCTCCACGTTGAACTAAATAACGGTTCCCCTTCGGTGCTCCAGCTTAGGGTCACCGGACCGTGGGTGCTCCAAAACTTGCACCACCCACTCCTCCACCAGCTTTTTATATTCCCAAAGGGTCTGGGCGTTCCGGGTGACAGCCTCAGGGACCATCAAATTCTGGCATAAGGAGTAGTCCTTGCGCGGCGGAGCGGGAATTCCTGCCGCCTCCGCCTTGTCAGCCAGTGGAGTCACCACCTCAGCAGGCACCTCATCCGACTTCCTGTTGAGTTGTGAGAGATAGATCTCCGGTTCCTCTCCTCATAGGGGTTGTCTGCCCATAACATGCTTCCCCAGTCAGGACCTCGGTGCCTCGCCGCCATCTTACTCTGCTGACTTGCCACATCTTCCTCACACGCAGGAGAAGTGGGCGGAACTACCAGGGAGGAGTCTGCATCGCTGAATAGAATTCGTACGCAACAGTACAGTAACTACCAGGGAGGATTCTGCGCAACAGTGTATAGAGTAACTAAATTATACGTAGAATAGCGTATAATTTAGCGGACAAACTACGTAGCGATGCATACAAAAGCGAAGCGAATCACCTAATATTCGGATTCGCTTTGCAGCTGAAAAATCCCAAGATTCGATACGAATCGACGAATCGCTTTGCTCATCTCTAATCCATAGACTTTAATGGAGATGTTTGGTGTGCATCACGGACCAAAGTAGCTCATAATCCACAATCAGTGGAAAATCACTGATATGTAAATAAACACACTAAAATCAATGGGTACATGTGCTGTCTGTGGAGAACACGAACAGGACTTGTCCATGATTTACTGATGTGTAAAAAAGGTACTTATTAGGAGTGTGCTGCAGAAAGATGAGCCAGATTTATTAAACTTATCCCATCATTTTTTGCTCATGAGTATAAAAATGAAAACTGGAACACCCAAGGAAGGCTTAGGGCCTACATCAGCCAGCCTTTACACACATGGGCACCCCGCAATCGCATTTGTGAGGTGACAATGGGATAACACTGGAGCGGAGTCAATACAAGCCAAGGTCAGAAGTCAGGAGGCTGCGTCAATAGCAAAGGAAACACAGGAGTGAAGTCAAATACAATTCGAGGTCAGAAGCCAAGAGGTCACGCAGTACAAGGGGTTACACAAGAAAGAGGTCAAATACAAGCCGAGATCAAACACAGAAGTCGCAATACAGGTAAATGCTGGTGAGGTTCATAAAGACCAATCACAGGCAACCTGTGGCCAGCAGGTTGCCTGTTTAAATAGGCCAACAGGTGGGTCACGTGACGTGGCCAGCATCACGCAACCCTAGTTAGGATATACAACACAGCTGAGCATCGGCTTATCAACACCGGCGCTCACATGCCCCCCTTGCTAGTTGCCTAGAGGATGGAGGATGCCGGCCGCGCTGGGAAGCGTGTACTGCCAGGTCTTCCCTGCCCCCTGGTGACCAAGGAGACGAGGATGCCGGCTCCAGCATATCAGCGGGAGGGGGAGGGAGCGTGCCGCCGGCTCCCCGTTAAAACTTGCAGCTTGCGGGGAAAGGTGGTCCTACAAAGTATTGACGCAGGGGGGCTGACTATAAATGCACAACACACTTTGCAGATTTTTTTTATTTATTAACACTTTTGAAACCAATGTATCATTTTCTTTTCACTTCACACATACTTGCTACTTTGTGTTGGTCTATCACATAAAATCTCAATAAAATACATTTAAGTTTGTGGTTATAATGTGAAAAAATGTGGAAAAGTTCAAGTGGTATGAATGGAGCTGTGCTGGAACTGAAGACAGCAGGGAACAGCTAATCTGTGGGGTGCTGTGTGTTACATTCCTGCCCATCTGATATTGATGAGTAGAGATAAATAAATTTACTAAATATTTGATTTGTATTTGATTTGGCCAAATTAGTTGTCTAATTCAATTTGGGTCCAAACTGATTCGATCCCCAAATTGAAAGGGCTTTAATTGGCCTTAAATTTTGTACATGACTCTCTGAGGTCTCCTAGGATTCATACTGCATTTTTCTACATTGTCTTGGACCCACTTCAAATTTGTAGAATCTCATTCCTCATCAATATCATTTACCCAGAAAAACCCTTTAAGCAAGTGCATTTATAAGATGACCAAAAAGATTGGTGGGTGCTAAGATTTCTGGATATACTGCTCCTAGAGAAAGAGTTGCTCTGTGGAATTTAAAATCTAGCTTAGATTCCTTTACAGACAGAGGCGGACTGGAAACCAAAAGTGGCCCCATGTTGTTGCCAGGTGCAAATTGATGGAAGGCAGGGGAACACCAGTAGGCGTGGTCAACAATACCATAGCACAAAATACTGTCCCATCAGAACCATATACTACAATGCACAGGGGCGGACTGGGAACTTAAAGTGGCCCTGGAAAAAATACTATAAGTGGCCCCATTTTGTAGTCGGGTCCAAATTGATGGAAGTCAGGGCCAGCAATACCATATATAGCACATTATACCACCCCAACAGAGCCAAATACCACAGTCCATCACAAAATACATCCCCAAAAACTTTTACTGGCAGCTGTGAGGGGGGCCCAGGCAGCCCCTTGGGCATCGGCCCACCGGGAAATTTCCCTGTAAGGTCTATGGCCAATCCGCCCCTGACAATGCAGCACCAAATACTGCCCCAAGAGCTGTCCCTCTGTGGTGGCCATCAATAGATGCCATTTTCTGTCCACTTCCAATTTGTCTCTACTAAAAATTTGGACCAGGAGCTTTAAATACCACTGAAACCTCATTTTGTACCCAGCCAGCAGCACAGAAGGGGGCTTGGGCTGCCTCCTGGGCATTGGCCTATCGGGCAATTTCCCTGTAAGGTCTATGGTCACTCCACTCCTGTTTACAGAAGAACATACTTTTGTACTTTCTAACACAATTTTCAGATAATTGTAAAGATAGCAGAGCAGTAATTGTACGTGTAAAACATGTGTGAAAGTTGAGTTGAGCTGGGAAAATCCTTGTGATGTCAGTGTAATATGAGCTATTGTGAGTGTATCTTAAAGAAAACTGTCAGGTACTTTACGCTGTCTTCTCTGAGGGCAGCAGAGTTTAGTGACAGATATACTATTTCAGAAGATTTGTGTGTTCTATGGATTTGGATGTGGTAGTAGTGGATATTCAGAAATTAAAGCCCTATTAATGGCAGCACTTTACACATTAAGACGTGCTGATGATAATCCAGCACCTTACATTCTGAAGAAAGATGGAAATCGGCCAACAATCAAGCTGATCCGTGGCATGATTATACAGGGCAATTATGGGGAACAAGTGTTCCTATGAAGGTTTGTTCCTGAATTGGCCCTAAAATCACTCAGTCTAATAGGGTCTCTACATGCTACACTGTTCAGTGCATGGCAGCAAGGAGTCTGATGACATCCATGAGACACATGTATGATCTGTATGTTCCTAAAAGCCACCACACAAATCCAAAAAAACAACAGACATGTCTACCACTATGCTATGCTGCCGACAAAGAGAGCAGCATTCAGATCCTGACAGTTTCCCTTGAGGTTACAATAATTCAATCTTACGAAAATAAGATTTGGGTCCCTTTATGGTCAGGCTTCAATGTCATTGGGACACTGAAAATAAGTGTCCTTTGTCTTGCCTACTATATATTAGTTGGTCTTTCTCTTGCATTTCAGAACATCATTATGAGCATGAGAAGTGGACCTAGGACCACCAGAAGAAGGTGCCTACTCTTCAGCTGGGTGCATGTGCTTTGCCCTCCTAGGGAAAAGTTGTTACCAGAAGTCACTAATGGAATAAGGCACAGACAGTGCCAGGGCCGGCTCCAGGTTCAGGTGGGCCCTTGGGCGATAAAGTCTCAGTGGGCCCTCTTACACAGTGATAACTCTCTAAGTATAGATAATATAGCAGATGTCCCCTGCAATCCAATGTAACAGCAGAGATAACAAAGTGATGGCTATCTGAGTATAGAAAATGTAGTAGTGTTACCTGCAGTCCTGTGTAAAACCACAGATAACACTAGTGCTGATAATGTGGTAGTGTTACCTGCAGTCCTGTGTAAAACCACAGATAACACTAGTGTAGATCGTGTGGTAGTGTTATCTGCAGTCTTATGTAAAACCATAGATAACACTAGTGTAGATCATGTGGTAGTATTACCTGCAGTCCTTAGTGTGCCTCCCTGTGCCTCTCCCATGGAATCCATGCTGGCGGCGCTGTCTCCTCTTCCGTCTTCTTCTTGCCCCCACAGAACGTCCTGATGCAGCTGCGTCAAGACATAGGAAGTACTGTGGGCATGGTGACGGTGACAGACACAGGGACGGACACACACATAGAGGGACAGACACACACAGGGGGACAGACACACAGGGGGACAGACACACACACAGACACACAATGGGGGCCAATTACCTTCAAAAAGACCCTATTTGGGTAGGGGCTCAACTAATTCCTGGCTAAATACCTTGCTTGACCCAGATAACTAATAAAATATAACTTTGAATGATGTCCTTAAAACAATAAAGAAAAATTAACAAAATGTGAGCTATCCTGTCTTTTAAAGGGTTTCTGTCATCAAGTTTCACCATATTAAACCGGATGACATTTGCAATGTGCAAATGTCACCTGAGGTCTAATATGGTAATATTTTCAAGATCTGTGTCCCTGTTTTTGTTAAAAAGAAACTTATGTAATATGCAAATCAACCTTACTAGGTGCAGGGGGCGGTAACCCTGCACCTAGTGGCGCCGTTTTCCCCACCTCCAGGAACGCGTCATCGCCGATGATTGACAGGGCCAGGCAGCTCCCTCTATCTGCTGCTGGCCCTGTCAGCGCTGCAAATCCTGCGCCTGCGCCGTGTGTCCTTCATTCGGCGCAGGCGCAGTGAGTGCAGCTGGCTGCCGGGCTCCCGGCTTCCTCACTGCGCCTGCGCCGCCTTCTCTTCCGGGTGTAGTGTGACGTCATCAGTGCAGGCGCAGTGAGGAAGTCAGCCAGCTGCACTCACTGTGCCTGCGCCAAATGAAGGACACACGGCGCAGGAACGGGATTTGCAGCGCTGACAGGGCCAGAAGCAGATAGAGGGAGCTGCCTGGCCCTGTCAATCATCGGTGATGACGCGTTCCTGGAGGTGGGGAAAACGGCACCACTAGGTGCAGGGTTACCGCCCCCTGCATCTAGTAAGGTTGATTTGCATATTACAAAAGTTTCTTTTTAACAAAAACGGGGACACAGATCTTGAAAATATTACCATATTAGACCTCAGGTGACATTTGCACATTGCAAATGTCATCCAGTTTAATATGGTGAAACCTGATGACAGAAAACCTTTAAAATGACTGTTGTCTGTATATGCTCAGTATCAGTACACACACACACAGGGGGACAGAGACACACACACACACAGGGGGACAGACACACACACACACACACTTTTTCTTGTTTATGTTTATTGTGGGGACAATTGAAATTTTGATGCTAGGCTTATTAGTAAGGTTTCTTCTATTGACTGGCACTGTTAAACTTTGTGGGGACCATGTTTATTGTGGGGATAATTGAAGTCTTGATGCTAGGCATATTAGAAAGGCTTACCCTATTGAGTAGCACTGATAAACTTTGTGGGGACCTCAGTTTTGGTCCCCACAAAGCCAGAGGTCCCCACACTGTTGGTGTGTATTCAGGTGATTGTCCCCACAAGTATAGCTAAACAAGCACACACACACACAGAGGGACAGACACACACAGACACACACACAGGGGGACAGACACACACACACAGGGACAGACACACAGTTAGGCCTCACCACACTCCAGCCAGGCTCCTCTCCGTACTGGAACACAGCTCTTGGCTCCTCCCCCACTGGTCACATGGGCGATTGCATCACAAAGGCCCTTTAGCCCGGTAGGAAACTTCACCTACTCTGTTCTGATTCTGGGGGCCGCTCACCCCAGCAGTACACTTCGCAAAAATTGCCTGCACTGCTGGGGTAAGCTGCCCTAGAATCCAGAACAGATATTTTAATCAAGACCAGGAAAGCGGCTGCAGGAGTGAGCAGGCACAGTGGGCCCCCTCAGGAGCAGTGGGCCCCGGCACTTGCCCGGGTTTGCCGGGTGCTGACGCCGGCCCTGGACAGTGCAATGCACAATATTCTGCCGGGAAACCTTAGGTCTTGGTGTTCAAGTTGACATTACTATGACAGACAGTACTATATGTTGCAGAGTATGGTTGCTGGGTGCAGCAGAGTCAGTTTAGATCAGACATTGTGGAGTAACAGGAACTGGGTTTATTGGAACATGCATGCAATAACTGAAGGTCACCTTACATGGTGGATGGTGCAGAGACAGGAAAAAGAAATCAGTAAGTTCACGTTACATGTACAGGAAATAACCAACACATCGTAGAAATGCATAGAGAAGTGAGCACTAGCAACAGCGACATCTAGTGTCTCAACAATAAACTGCAATCATTCTAAAAGAAGTCATTATAACAATAGACTAAGCTGTAGTTGTATCTCCAACACTATATACTAGAGATGAGCAGATCATCCAAAATTTGCTTCGCCGAATATTCGTCGAAGTTTTCACAAGATTCGAACGAATACGAATCTATTCGATGAAGCTGCATACAAATTATACGTTATTATGTGGTGTTTTGCAAACATTTGCACACTAATAACGAACGTACACTTGTTAAAAGTACGCAACTTATGTGAAGACGTACACATGAGCGTACAAAAGTGCGTACGAATCCTTAGCGTACTATTGTTTTTTTCCAGTTCTGAGGAGGGCGTATCTTCATTTTCCCGCTCTCGCGTGGGCGGAATGTCATTTTCCCGCCATACGCAGAATGCGTAAATTTACTTACGTTTCATACGTATCTTACGTATAGTTAGCGGTCAAATTTTTGCTTACGTTTACGAATTATACAAAGCGAATCCGACAAAATTCGGATTCGCTTCGGAGAAGAAAATTTGCAAGATTCGATACGAATCTACGAAGCGGCGAATAGATTCGCTCATCTCTACTATATACAGTAAATATTTATAGCAAAAGTATTCCCCAATGGTAGTGGCCTCTTCCATCAGGATAATAGATCCTGCCACACTACAAAATTAGTTCAGGAATGGTTTGAGGAACATGACAAGTGGTTCAAGGTGCTGACATGGCCGCCAGGTTATCCAAGAAGGCGGATCTTTCCTGGCACATACGTCAAACATGTGCAGCCATACATTGCTTAATGTAAGAAAGAACCCAGAGCAAACCCTCATTAACTTATGGTCGTGGGTCTGTGTGCTTATGGTGGGTTCGGCAATGACAGAATCACAAATTTCAGGGTTTAAAAATCAAAACAGCTTTTATTTTTCATCTAACACAAGACAGTGGCATTCAAGTTCATTAGTCACTGTTACACATCCCCATGTGAGCGACATACTGTAAAATATAGGCACATACATTAGGTTACCTCACCTATGTACATCAAATTCAAACTCAGGAGGTCAGCCCTTGCACACCCATCACAGATCATTCAGCTTCCAGACACTAAATAAGGCCTTCAGCCCTGTCTTTATCCCTACAGCAATGAGTCCAGCAGCGTGGAAAGCGTGTACTGGAAAGGAGGGAATGGCATGTTCCCCTACCAACACCTACATGCCTTTTTATAAGAATCCAGCCCATTAAATAATTTAAAAATGCCTCAAACTATGCTTTGCTGATACAACATAGCTTTCTGGATTCTTTTTTTCTCACCCATCTGAGCATTCTGGGTGAGATATACACTCCCTACGGTACATTACCCAACACAGTGTTACATTATCTAAAGGTCAACCTACAGTATTCCAATGCATTTGACTAACTTGGCATAGACAATTTGTTAGTATTGTGGATCAACCTCTGTACAACCTCTCTGGGAATGCATTCCGTATTCTGTATGTAACTGGGGCTACTACAGTGGTGCACCTAGCCTTTCTGCTGCCTGAAGCGAAAATTGAAAAAGAGCCGTATGAACAGGTCCGCACCTATTCCGCAAAATTGCAGAATAGGTGCGGGCCCGTTGACTTCTATGGCCGGCTCACGATCTTGCCGAGCCGTGGCTCCGCAAGAAATTGTAGAACATGTCCTATTCTGGTCCGCAACAGCAGACAAGAATGGGCATTTTGAACGGGGCACCCGGCCGTGTGTTACGCAAATTGTGGAACACATGCCGGGCAGCATCCGTGGTATTGCGGATCGGCATTTTTGCGGAACCGCAATACAATGGCCGTCTGAATGAGCCCTAACTGTGAGGGGCCCAGGCATATGGGGGGGGGGAAATTTTATACTCTTTTTGCCATTTTGTGCCAGCACACAGTAGTAATACACACATTGTGCCCCCTTTACAGTAGCTATGGACAGATATGTGCCCCTCACACAGACCCACTGAAATGAATGGGTCAGGATTCTGTCTGGATAATATGCATTTAGACTGGCACTGGATGCGCCAAAGTTATGACAGGCCGGCGCCGGCATATCTTGTTGATCGGCGGACCGCAAAATACATTATAATGGAGCCTCACAGTGTGTGGGTAAAGGACAGTCACAAAAGGGCCAGAGGGGGACAGGGGGGATGGGTGGGGTAAAAAAATAACATAACATCAGATTCAGTGGCTGGCTGGTACAGAGGGCACACAGGAAGCCTCCAGTCCTCACTCACCTCCTAAGTTGCTGCAGGCCTCACATATTCAGCACCAGGAACGCTGGGAGACGACCAGATGTGGGTGGGGCTACGATCAGGGGGCAGAGCTAACACAACACTAGACGGAGGCGGGGCTCAGCATAGGCCTGGCTGAGCTGATGTCAAACTCACCACACAGCAGGATTGATCTGTAAGGAGGCGGGGCCATCGCAGATGCAGCTCAGGACATGCTGCCCGGTCCTGCTCCTCAGAGCTGTGGATTGCGGGTCCTGAGACTGAAGTCAGATGTGAGGTGGGCCCTTTCTACTGCTGGATGGTGTGATGATGCCAGTTACATTCACTGGCAAGAGAACCTCCACACACCATCAGACATTCATTACTGCAGACTGATTGTCTATTTAAGTGCTATACTAAGCGGCATACAGCTAAAGCAGTCTTTAAAACCTAGCTCTGCCCCCGATATGTTTTACCAGCAACGCTGGCTTCCTCAGGGGTAATGGGCAGACTTGAACAAGGACGCCAGATGTCCCCTATTTAACAATCAAACAAGTTGATTGACACCTCTACCATCCTATCATCATAGAAGACAGCCCAAATGGTGTGGCTACATCACCAGGGTTGATTGACACCTCTACCATCCTATCAACATATGTGGCTGCGTCTCTGCCACATTACATTTTAACAGGTGCTGGTAGCCAATCCATTCACCTGCCAGCTGGTATTAGTGGAGGACACCTACTTATGACGTTCTGCGCTAAGCGGCTCTACGTCCGCACTTAGTGTACATCTATGTAGTGGGATACTACAGCGCATGTCAAGGAACTTAGTCTCTCACAGCTCCGCTATGCGCTAGTGCGCATGCGCACGAACTCAAGATCTACTGATGTACTGCGCTAAGGTGCTAACTTCTAATATACTGCGCATGCGTTGCGCACACGCTGCTGCGCCGAGACTTTGCCTTATATCAGACGTCCCAGTGATAGACAGGAATCTCCCATATGGGTAACCAATATCTGGCAATAATAGAAACAAGTGTCACCAATATGGGGGTCTGTATATTCCTAAGAGAGGCAATGTATATTGATCTTTATCAGGATGTCATTTTTTTTTATTATTATTTATTGATTTATTTATTTGTCATACATCATGTTAACATATATTACTAACTGTTATAGATGTGCAGGGTTGGTTACCCATATGGGAGATTCATGTCTATCACTGGGACGGCCTGCAGCCTATCAGAGGAAGAGGGAAGGGAGACACCTCTCCTTCCTCTGCTCCGCCGTAGCACAGGCATCTGTATCGCTGTCCTGAGGAGCTATGGAGCTATGCCGCCCTCACTGGTCACCAGGGCCACGCCGCCTGAGGCGATCGCCCCACCTCGCCTCATTGGCAGTGCAGCCCTGGGCTACTATATCAGCTCCAGTTACATGAGAAATAAAAAATATAAAAATCACATAAAAATAAAGCCCCATATCACCGAAAAAGGCACAAAAATTAACAAACAGAAAAAATGGTTATGGCTTTCAAAGACACAATGTGCCAACAAAATGGAAAATGTGCCAGGTCAGAAATGGGGGTAAATGGCCCTTTAGAAGTTATAGCTCCAATAAATCACTACAAGAGGTTTCCTGAGTCCCTTTTTCTTTCTTACTTCATGACGAGGGTAGGGAAGATTTTAAATAGAGAAGTGGTTCAGCATAAGTGCTGTTTCTCCGTGCAAGGTCTATGGTGTTTGACAACAGCTCTGTCTGGCTTTAGTCACAGTATAGCCTTATTCACAAGTCAGTGTTTTGGTCAGTGACTTCCATCAGTGATTGTGAGCCAAAACCAGAATTGGAGCCTACAGGGATAAGGCCTCATGCACACTGCCGTTGTTGGCCGGGCCCATATTGTAGCTTTCAAACAGTGGGTCTGCTATATATGGGCACCGGCCATTTGTGCACCGCATCAGAGATGGTGCGGTGTGGAGGCAGGAAAGCACTATGGAGTGCTTCCATGGGTTTTCTGTCCATGCCTCCACACCGCAAAAAAATAGTGCACTACTTTTTTGCAGTGCGGACTGTCGGATTCGGATCGTGGACCCCATTTAAGTGAATGGGTCTGCGCCCGCAGACGGCCGCCACACGATCAGTGCACATACATTGCAGACTGCAATTTGCAGTCACTAGCACGAGCAAGGTTGGCACACAGCTGTGTGCATAAGACCTAAGAAGTTTTAAGGGAAAGATCTGCACCTCTTCTGTGTTTAAAGCTGCACCTGGTTTTGGCTCAAAATCACTGATGGAAATCACTGACCGAATACTGACTGTGTGAATAAGGACTCATGACTCATGCACACGATCATGTGCCGGTCAGGCCCGTGCTGTGGGCCGCAAATTGCGTTCCATAATACATGGGTACCGATCGAAGGGCCGCTATATGCGGACGCAGGACCCATTCTCTTGAATGGGGTCAGCGATCTATAACTGACAGTCCACACCATAAAACAGTAGTACATGCACTCCTTTTTTGCGTTGCGGAAGCATGGACAGAAAATATACGGAAGCACTCCTTAGTGCTTTTGTGGGGTTCCGTGCCTCCATTCGACACCTCTCTTTCCAGATTGTGGACCCATTCAAGTGAATAGTTCTGCATCTGTGATGTGGTGCACAAACGGCCCTTGCCTGTATATTGTAGACCCGCTGTTCGCGGGCCCCAATACGAGCACCGGCCGACAGCGGTTGTGTGCTCCTAAGGCATAATGCTGCAGAAAAAAACCTGATGCCATCTCCTCCCACAAGAAGGTCCTGAGCAATACCAATAGAGCTGTACAATGCCAAAGCTATTCACTCAGGAAGACAATTTGTGCATTCCACTCTCTCGAAAGTTTGCATTTCTAATGAATTATTTAGAACCATTTCTTTAAATAAAAAAAGTAATAATAAAAACATAAAAATCTTTCGCAGCCAGTGTTTTTGCTGCTTTTTGGCATGACACTTGTACAGCTTCTCAACCCCAGAACTGGAGGTTCTTGTTTACATCTGTGGCTGACTAGTCATGGTGACAGGGGTAAAGTACGTGTGACATGACTTTTCCGTTTATTTTCTGTTGGCTCTGACTCATGCATTTATGGCAACTGTTTCCTGGAAATTGTATTTTTGTTCACACGTAGCGTGTTATTCAATGTTACAATGATATTGTTAATATAATAGCAGCAATGTCGATCTCATGCTACGACCATAACAGTCATTTATGGCAGGGCAGTGCTGACAATGATAAGATGTCAGACCAGCCCCCCCACCCATTTGGCTAAAATAAAAAATTATGTTATACTTTATTCAGTGCTGTTCTCTGCTCCCTTCCCCCTTCTCCTGGTTGTTTACAAACTGCACCAGTGACGTGCCATACACCGACACTGTAACTTGCACATGTAAAACTGCAGCCAATCACTGTCCTCAGTGGTAGACCACTCAAGACAGTGATTGGCTGCAGCGGTCATGTGCCATATACCGACACTTCACAAACAGTGGCAGGAGGACAAGACCAGCGCAGGAGGAGACACAGATGAGTATATTTTTAGTTTTAGGCAACTTGGAGCTTGTATGACATTTGTAATGATCTCAGACAACCCCATTAAATAATTATAGCATTATTATGTATGCATATGTTTTCACATACAGAAAAATGTGGCTTCCTCTGCCTTTTGATCAGAGTCCCCGCAGGGAAATCATGGGGCTCTGATCGGTTATCATGGCAACCTGGATACCTCTGAAGCCCTCCAGGCATGTCATGGTAAGTTCCCTGCTGCTCTGTGCACGAGACACAGCTCAACAGGGACAGTGTAAAAATCCTATTCACCCTAATTTTACATAAAAAATATATTAACAATAAAAAATAAATAGAAAAAAAATGAAAAACACGATTCGCCATTTTTTAGTCACCTTTTCCCCGCAGTGATCAAAAAGTAGTATAGACCACAAAAATGGAACCAATAAAAACTACAGTTCATCCCGCAAAAAAAAAGTTGCAGGGACCTTTGCGCAACGATTTGCGCCAGAAATATGCCTAATATAGGCGTATTTCTGTTTAATAAATGACCACCCTTAGATTTTTTTTTTAAAGTAGTAAAACAAAGAAACCTTGGCAAAATTTGTTTATTTTTTTTTCAAAAACAAAAATGCAAAACAAAAAATGGGCCCGATATTTAAGGGGTTTATAAATGGAGGAATAGCTTTTTGTGTTTTTAACTAAACATAACTAAACAGTTGAGAAGGAAAGGTGTAGGTTAAAAAATATACATAAACCTTTTAATTGTATGTACACTAATGCAAAAGCCTGACTAATAAAACTGGTGAACTGGAATTAGTGATGTGTGAGGAGGACTATGACATAGTGGGAATAACTGAGACATGGCTGGATGATAGCTATGACTGGGCAGTTAACGTACAGGATTACAGTCTGTTTAGAAAGGATCGTCAAATCCGGGGAGGGGGAGGGGGTCTGCCTTTATGTAAAGTCCTGTCTAAAGCCCACACTCCGGGAAGATATAAGTGAGGGACATGAAGATGTGGAGTCACTTTGGGTAGAAATACATGGAGCCAAAAACAATAATAAAATACTAATAAGACTTTATTATAAACCACCTAATATACCAGAGTCCACAGAAAATCTACTTCTAAATGAAATAGACGAGACTGCAAATCATAATGAGATCATTATTATGGGGGATTTCAACTACCCAGTTATAGACTGGGAAACTGAAACCTGTATATCTCATAAAGGAAACAGGTTCTTGGAAATAACCAAAGACAATTACCTTTCTCAACTGGTTCAGGAATCGACTAGAGGGATGGCCATACTGGACTTAGTATTAACCAATAGACCTGACAGAACAACTGAGGTTGGGGGGTCACCTGGGAAAGGTTGGGGGTCACCTGGGAAATAGTGTGGGGGGGGGTCACCTGGGAAATAGTGACCATAAAATAATAACCTTCCAATTGTCATTCAAAAATGTGTTTCTTCAGGGAGGAACAAAAATACCAAACTTCAAACAAGCAAAATTTAGCCAACTAAGAGAGGCCATAGGCCTAACTAACTGGGACAAAGTCCTCAAAAATAAAAATATAGCCACAAAATGGGATATTTTTAAAAGCATCCTAATATCTAATTGTGAGAGGTACATACCTTATGGGAATAAAAGGTTAAGAAACAAGAAAATAACAATGTGGATAAACAGAACTGTAAAGAAAGCAATAAATGACAAAAAGAAAGCATTTACAGTGCCTTGCGAAAATATTCGGCCCCCTGGAACTTTTCAACCTTTTGCCACATTTCAGGCTTCAAACAAAAAGATATACCATTTTAAATTTTCAATGAAGAATCAACAACAAGTGGGTCACAATTTTGAAGGTGAACTAAATTTATTGGATCATTTAAACTTTTTTTGTAATACTAAAACTGAAAAGTGGGGCGTGCAAAATTATTCGGCCTATTTACTTTCAGTTCAGAAAACTCACTCCAGAAGTTCATTGAGGATCTCTGAATGATCCAATGTTGTCCTAAATGACTGATGAAGAGAAATAGAATCCACCTGTGTGTAATCAAGTCTCCGTATAAATGCACCTGCTCTGTGATAGTCTCAGGGTTCTGCATCATGAAGACCAAGGAACACACCAGGCAGGTCCGTGATACTGTTGTGGAGAAGTTTAAAGGTGGATTTGGATACCAAAAAATTTCCCAAGCTTTAAACATCCCAAGGAGCACTGTGCAAGCGATCATATTGAAATGGAAGGAGTATCAGACCACTGCAAATCTACCAAGACCCGGCCGTCCCTCTAAACTTTCATCTCAAACAAGGAGAAGACTGATCAGAGATGCAGCCAAGAGGCCCATGATCACCCTGGATGAACTGCAGAGATCTACAGCTGAGGGGGGAGAGTCTGTCCATAGGACAACAATCAGTCGAACAATTCACAAATCTGGCCTTTATGGAAGAGTGGCAAGAAGAAAGCCATTTCTCTAAGATATCCATAAAAGGTCTTGTTTACAGTTTGCAACAAGCCACCTGGGAGACACACCAATCATGTGGAAGAAGGTGCTCTGGTCAGATGAAACCAAAATCCATCTTTTTGCAAACAATGCAAAACGATATTTTTGGCGTAAAAGCAACATAGCTCATCACCATGAGCACACCATCCCCACTGTCAAACATGGTGGTGGCAGCATCATGGTTTGGGCCTGCTTTTCATCAGCAGGGACAGGGAAGATGGTTAAAATTGATGGGAAGATGGATGGAGCCAAATACAGGACCATTCTGGATGAAAATCTGTTGGAGTCTGCAAAAGACCTGAGACTAGGACGGAGAATTATCTTCCAACAAGACAATGATCCCAAACATAAAGCAAAATCTACAATGGAATGGTTCAAAAATAAACATATCCAGGTCTTAGAATGGCCATGTCATAGTCCAGACCTGAATTCAATTGAGAATATGTGGAAAGAGCTGAAAACTGCTGTTCACAAATGCTCTCCATCCAACCTCAAAGAGCGTAAGCTGTTTTGCAAGAAAGAATGGGCAAGAATTTCAGTCTCTAGATGTGCAAAACTGATAGAGACATACCCCAAGTGACTTGCAGCTGTAATCACAGCAAAAGGTGGCGCAACAAAGTATTAATGCAAGGGGCCGAATAATTCTCCACTTTTCAGTTTTATTCGCCCCACTTTTCAGTTTTATTATTACAAAGAAAGTTTAAATGATCCAATAAATTTCATTCCCCTTCATAACTGTGACCCACTTGTTGTTGATTCTTCACCAAAAATGTAAAATGTTATATCTTTTTGTTTGAAGCCTGAAATGTGGCAAAAGGTTGAAAAGTTCCAGGGGGCCAAATACTTTCACAAGGCACTGTAAATCACTAAAACAGGAGGGAAGCGAGGAAGCATTGAAAACTATAAGGAAAAAAATAGAATATGTAAACGACAAATAAAAGCAGCCAAACTAGAGACTGAGAGATTAATCACCAAGGAGAGTAAAACTAACCCTAAAATTTTCTTCAACTATATAAATGGTAAAAAGTATCAACCTGAAGGTGTCGGCCCCTTACAGAGTAATGAGGGGGGAGTTGCAGAGAGCGATGAGGAGAAAGCAAAGCTGCTAAATATTTTCTCTCCAGTGTACTGAGAGAAAAAAAATGTCAGATGAAATGCAGAATGTAAAAGTAAATTCCCCATTAAAAGTGCCTTGTTTGACCCAGGAAGAAGTACAGTGGCATCTTAAAATGATTAAAATAGACAAATCACCAGGACCAGATGGCATACACCCCCGAATTCTAAGAGAATTAAGTAATGTCACAGCCAGACTCTTATTTCTGATATTTAAGGACTCTATACTGACAGGGAGCATTCCACAGGATTGGCGCATAGCAAATGTGGTGTCAATATCCAAAAAGGGTCCAAAAACAGAGCCCAGGAACTATAGGCCGGTAAGTTTAACATCTAGTAACATAGTAACATAGTTTATAAGGCCTAAAAAAGACATCTGTCCATCCAGTTCGGCCTGTTTTCCTACAAGTTGATCCAGAGGAAGGCAAAAAACCCCTGTGAGGTAGAAGCCAATTTTCCCCACTTTAGGGAAAATAAATTCCTTCCCGACTCCAATCAGGCAATCAGAATTACTCCCTGGATCATCGACCTCTCTCTAGTAACTATAACCTGTAATATTATTACCCTCCAAAAATATATCCAGGCCTCTCTTGAACTCTTTTAGTGAACTTACCATCACCACTTCCTCAGGCAGAGAGTTCCATAGTCTCACTGCTCTTACCGTAAAGAATCATCTTCTATGTTTGTGTACAAACCTTCTTTCCTCCAGACCCAGAGGATGTCCCCTCATCACAGTCACAGTCCTGGGGATAAATAGATCATGGGAGAGATCTCTGTACTGACCTCTGATATATTTATACATAGTTATTAGATCTCCCCTCAGTCATCTTTTTTCTAAAGTGAATAACCCTAATTTTAATAATCTTTCTGGGTACTGTAGTCCACCCATTCCAGTTATTACTTTAGTTGCCCTCCTCTGAACCCTCTCCAGCTCTGCTATGTCTGCCGTGTTCACAAGAGCCCAGAACTGTACACAGTACTACATGTGTGGTCTGACTAGTGATTTGTAAAGTGGCAGGACTATGTTCTCATCACGGGCATCTATGCCTCTTTTGATGCAACCCATTATCTTATTGGCCTTGGCAGCAGCTGTCTGACACTGGTTTCTACAGCTTAGTTTGCTGTTCACTAAAATTCCTAGGTCCTTTCCCATGTCAGAGTTACCCAATATTTTACCATTTAGTATGTACTGGTGACTTGCATTATTCCTTCCCATATGCATAACCTTACATTTGTCAGTGTTAAACCTCATCTGCCACTTCTCTGCCCAAGCCTCCAGTCTATCCAGATCCAAGTGTAGCAGTGTACTGTCCTCTTCTGTGTTAATTACTTTACACAGTTTAGTGTCATCTGCAAAAAATGATATTTTACTGTGCAAGCCTTCTACAAGATCATTAATAAATATATTGAAGAGAATAGGGCCCAATACTGATCCCTGTGGTACCCCACTAGTTACAGTGACCCAATCTGAGTATGTACCATTAATAACCACCCTCTGTTTTCTATCACTGAGCCAGTTACTTACCCACATACAGACATTTTCTCCCAGGCCAAGCATTCTCATTTTATATACTAACCTTTTATGTGGTACAGTGTCAAATGCTTTGGAGAAGTCCAGATATACAACATCCATTGATTCGCTGTGGTCCAGTCTAGAACTGACGTCCTTATAGAAACTGATTAAAATGGTTTGACATTACCGATCCCTCATGAAGCCATGCTGGTATGGAGTAATTTGCTTATTTTCATTGAGGTACTCCAAGATAGCATCTCTTAGAAAACCCTCAAACAGTTTACCCACGACAGATGTTAAACTTACCGGCCTATAGTTCCCGGGCACTGTTTTTGGACCCTTTTTGAATATTGGCACCACATTTGCTATGCGCCAATCCTGTAGAACACTCCCTGTCAGTATAGAGTCCTTAAATATCAGAAATAAGGGTCTGGCGATGACATTACTTAATTCTCTTAGGATACGGGGGTGTATGCCATCCGGTCTTGGCGATTTGTCTATTTTAATCTTTTTAAGACGCAGCTCTGCTTCTTCCTGGGTCAGACAGGGCACTTTTAATGGGGAATTTACTTTTATATTCTGCATTTCATCTGACAGTTTATTTTCCTCAGTGAATACAGTGAAGAAAAAGATATTTAGTAGCTTTGCTTTCTCCTCATCGCTCTCTGCAACTCCCCCCTCATTACTCTGTAAGGGGCGACACCTTCAGGTTTATACTTTTTACCATTTATATAATTAAAGAATATTTTAGGGTTAGTTTTACTCTCTTTGGCGATTAATCTCTTGGTCTGTAGTTTGGCTGCTTTTATTTGTCTTTTACATATTCTATTTGTTTCCTTATAGTTTTTCAATGCTTCCTCGCTCCCCTCCTGTTTTAGTGATTTAAATGCTTTCTGTTTGTCATTTATTGCTTTCTTTACAGTTCTGTTTATCCACATTGGTTTTTTCTTGCTCCTTAACCTTTTATTCCCATAAGGTATGTACCTCTCACAATTAGATATTAGGATGCTTTTAAAATTATCCCATTTTGTGGCTGTATTTTTATTTTGGGGACTTTGTCCCAGTTAGTTAGGCCTATGGCCTCTCTTAGTTGGCTAAATTTTGCTTTTTTGAAGTTTGGTATTTTTGTTCCTCCCTGAAGAAACGCTCTTTTGAATGACAGTTGGAAGGTTATTATATTATGGTCACTATTTCCCAGGTGTCCCCCAACCTGCACATCTGTTGTTCTGTCAGGTCTATTGGTTAATACTAAGTCCAGTATGGCCGTCCCTCTAGTCGGGTCCTGAACCATTTGGGAAAGGTAATTGTCTTTGGTTATTGCCAAGAACCTGTTTCCTTTATGAGATATACAGGTTTCAGTTTTCCTGTCTATATCTGGGTAGTTGAAATCCCCCATAATAACGACCTCATTATGATTTGCCACCTCGTCTATTTCGTTTAGAAGTAGATTTTCTATGGGCTCTGGTATATTAGGGGGTTTATAATAAACTCCTATTAGTATTTTATTATTGTTTTTGGCTCCATTTATTACTACCCACAGTGACTCCACATCTTTATCTGTCGTGGGTAAACTGTTTGAAGGTTTTCTAAGTGATGCTATCTTGGAGTACCTCAATGAAAATAAGCAAATAACTCCATATCAGCATGGCTTCATGGTAAGCTCTAGACTTGACCGCGGCGAATCAATGGATGTCGTATATCTGGACTTCTCCAAAGCATTTGACATGGTACCACATAAAAGGTTAGTACTGTATATAAAATGAGAATGCTTGGCATGGGAGAAAATGTCTGTATGTGGGTAAGTAACTGGCTCAGTGATAGAAAACAGAGGGTGGTTATTAGCAGTACATACTCAGATTGGGTCACTGTCACTAGTGGGGTATCACAGGGATCAGTATTGGGCCCTATTCTCCAATATATTTATCAATAATCTTGTAGAAGGCTTGCACAGTAAAATATCAATTTTTGCAGATGACACTAAAATGTGTTCAGTAATTAACACAGAAGAGGACAGTACACTGCTACAGATGGATCTGGATAGACTGGAGGCTTGGGCAGAGAAGTGGCAGATGAGGTTTAACACTGACAAATGTAAGGTTATGCATATGGGGAGGAATAATGCAAGTCACCAGTACATACTAAATGGTAAAACATTGGGTAACTCTGACATGGAAAAGGACCTAGGAAGTTTAGTAAACAGCAAACTAAGCTGCACAAACCAGTGTCAGACAGCTGCTGCCAAGGCCAATAAGATAATGGGTTGCATCAAAAGGGGCATAGATGCCCGTGATGAGAACATAGTCCTGCCACTTTACAAATCACTAGTCAGACCACACATGGAGTACTGTGTACAGTTCTGGGCTCTTGTGAACACGGCAGACATAGCAGAGCTGGAGAGGGTTCAGAGGAGGGCAACTAAAGTAAAAACTGGAATGGGTGGACTACAGTACCCAGAAAGATTATCAAAATTAGGGTTATTTACTTTAGAAAAAAGACGACTGAGGGGAGATCTAATAACTATGTATAAATATATCAGAGGTCAGTACAGAGATCTCTCCCATGATCTATTTATCCCCAGGACTGTGACTGTGATGAGGGGACATCCTCTGCGTCTGGAGGAAAGAAGGTTTGTACACAATCATAGAAGAGGATTCTTTACGGTAAGAGCAGTGAGACTGTGGAACTCTCTGCCTGAGGAGGTGGTGATGGTAAGTTCACTAAAAGAGTTCAAGAGGGCCTGTATGTATTTCTGAAGGGTAATAATATTACAGGATATAGTTACTAGAGATGGGTCATTGATCCAGGGAGTAATTCTGATTGCCTGATTGGAGTCGGGAAGGAATTTTTCCCTTAAAGTGGAGTAAATTGGCTTCTACCTCACAGGGGTTTTTTGCCTTCCTCTGGATCAACTTGTAGGAAAACAGGCTGAACTGGATGGACAGATGTCTTTTTTCGGCCTTGTAAACTATGTTACTATGTTACTATGTTACTATGTATAACATTTATACCTCCTAAATGGACGGCTGATTACCCTGCTCTCCTGCTGATGTGGTAAAAGTAAGAACATCAGTCAGAGAGTGGAACAGACTCAGGGCCATTCACAATACCCAATATTAGTATTCACTGGTATCCCTCCACAGATCCATTGGGGGAGATTTATCAAAACTGGTGTAAAGGAAAACTGGCTTAGTTGCCCATAGCAACCAATCTGATTCCACCTTTCATTTTTCAGAGCTCCTTTGGAAAATTAAAAGTGAAATCTTTGTTGTAATGGACAACAAATCCACGGGCCGTTGGAATTACTGACCTGCTCCCCTCCCCATCCTTGCCACTCCCCCTTTTCAGAAAAGAGACAAAGCCAGCGTGCACTAGCACTTTTGTGCAAGTGACATTGAATAGGTTGGAAAAGTTTGTGACTTTTTCATGCCACAAATATCTTAATGATACATATGGCCTTTACTGAGGCTAATGGAGCCAATAAGATTAAGCTTTGGAGGCCATTTGACCTGCTTTCTGTCTGTGTATGTCATTTTCCAGGGCACTATAGTGTAGTAGACTAGCCCTCATACTTGGGTCCAAAATTTCTCCCCGAACATAAACATATGGAAATCATATCTGGCTGCAGTGGTAATGTGTCCCCCACAGAAGAAGCAGGATTGCAAAACTCACGTCAGGTGGGACCAGCCACATGTTGACAGCGTGAGCTGCATTTTCATTCTTCTAATGCTTGTGAATAAAACCCCTGTGTGGTGAATTTATCCTGTTGCAGCGATGTTTTACTATTGAAGGTGCATGTCTCTGTCTTTTTTCGTAGGCCTGGAGATATGGTGAAGAGTGTTTAGCCTTTACCACTGGCAACAGAATGATCTGACTGACAGCAGTGGAGAAACAATACAAGCGTACCACCGCCTAGCAAGTATTGGATAAACTGCTATCCTTTGTGAACATTTCAGTTCTCTTGGAGGAGAGACGTGTGAGTTTGATTTGTTCCTTAAAGGGGACCTTTCACCACTCCTGACATGCCTGGTTTAATATCTCCATGCATTCCCCAAGTACTAACAATTCTGGAACATCTATTCTTATGGCTCTATGTTGTGCCATTCCTTTATTATTTGCACTAGAAGTTATAAATGAATTACTATTTGTCCTCAGTAAAGGAACAGAGGGGAGGTGGCCAGTTGGGGGTGTGTACCTGCACAGTCTGACTCTATCCAATCAGTGCTGTCATGTTCAGACTGTGCAGGGACACACCCCCAACTGGTCACCTCCCCTCTGTTCCCTTACTGAAGACAAATAGCAATTCATTCATAACTTCTAGTGCAAATAATAAAGGAATGGCACACCATACAGACATAAGAATAGATGTTTCAGACTTCAGACTGCATGAAGCTATTAAAACAGGCATGTCAGGAGTGGTGAAAGTTCCTCTGTAAAGGGGTTGTGTCACTTGGCATCTATCTTGCAGAGAAAATTAATAGAAACCACTTACTAATTGTTATTGTCAATATTGCTTCCTTTGCTGGCTGGCTTCATTTTTATAGCACGTTACATATATATACTGCTTGTTTACATAGTTACGACCATCATGCAATCCATCAGTGGTGGTCGTGCTTGCACGCTATAGGAAGTGCCGGCCTCTCTGGTGGCTGGGATCGTGGGAGCTCACATAGGCTGGTGCTTTTTCCTATAGTGTGGAAGCATGGCCGCCGCTGATGGTAACCATGGAAATGGGCAGTGTATAATTTGATGGAAAAATTAATCCAGCCAGCAAAGGAGGCAATATGGACAATCACAATACATTAGTAAGTGCCTTGTATTAACTTTCTCTACATAATAACCCAATCCATTTAATTAAAAATAAATGTTTATAATAAAATCCTGATTTAAAGATGTTATCCTATCGTAATGTAAAAAATTAAAATCCGATATCATATGGTACATGGCAGTATCTTTTTAGAACTAGCCCTGTATATTGCATGGATCCAGAGATCTCCCCATTCATTGCTCCAATTGCTCTGCTAGATTTATTTGAAGCTTGCAGCTCAGGGTCAAGCACTTTCTTAGGGGTGTGCCCTTTCTGCTGCAGCTGGTGACAGTTGACAGATGGAACTGAGCCTCAGAGAATTTAGAAAAAGAGCAAACACCAGGTGGCGCTTTCAGGTAATGAATAGATAATGAATAGCTCAGTGGTTATAATAATTTTTTAATTATATGCAATTACAAAATTGTTCAGATCCAGGTGCTGGTTTGAAAAATGAAGAATATTTAAGAATAATATATTATTTTTAACATCTCTTAAGACACTTCATATTATTACAGATTTCTCTTTACGCTATTACTAATATTTTAGCTGTCTAAAAATGTGTACTCGATTCCAAGAGCATTTTCCCTGAGTTCAATTTCCTGTACAATCTAATTATGTTTAGTAAAAGTTCTCTAGAACCTCAAAACCACTTCTGTCAGCATTTGAAGAAAAATACTGTCCAGTTCTTGAAAAAGAAAAAAACTGTACTGGCGCATAAGCAGCTGAAACTAGCCATTGGCTTTAGTGGTCACGTGCCATGTCATCGCCTTATAGAAGTGACCGGTGCATAATTCTCACTGGTGGCGTCTTGAAAGTCCTCGTAATTTTCTTCACTATAATAATCGTCACCTTCACTGTGGTCACCGTTGCCATCAAAATCTTCATAATCGATTGTCCTAAAGAGAAAAATAGAGTCAGTGATTATTGATGGATGATGCTCAAATGTACAAGGTACAGGTAAAAAAATGTAAATCTGCTGGCAATCTGATGTGGATGGAAGCACCAGGACTAAAACAATGTGCTGGCACGTTTGATTTCCTTTGCCTAATAGTTGATAAGTGACCCTAAAAAGTGTCTAGAGGCGGACTTACCGTATGTGCAACCAAGGCAGCTGCACATGAACCCTGCAGGTTAAGGGGCCCCTCTGTTTCCTTAAAAGCAAAAAAGCACGACTGTGTGAATTGGGCCGCATCTATTCCACAATTTTGCGGAATAGATGCGGCCCCATTCATTTCTATGGGTGGCAGTACATCACGGAGAGCCGCGGCTCCACGAAAAAATATAGCACATGTCCTATTCTTGTCCGCAATAATGGACAAGAATAGGGATTTTGTATGGGGTGCCGGCCATGTGTGTTCCGCAAATTGCGAAACACACACTGGTCGGCATCCGTGTTTTTGCAGATCCACATGAACGGCCCCTAAATGGAAGTGACTGTGCTAATAAATTTCATAGCTCACAATTCCTGGCGAGCTGTTGTAGAGATGAAAAGGGGTGTTCTATGGGAAGGAGGATACTCTATGGCTGGAGAGTCCTTACACAGGGGACATCAGCTGTCTGTGTCTGCCCCGTGTCTGACAGCTGCTTCAATCTTTGATTTTGGGTGCTACATCAAAAATGCAATAGCCTGACAAATGAACGTTTTCTTATTTGTCAGGTAATCAGCGGCACCTTTCCATGCGCTAATTACTAGAAACGAGCATTCGTAGGAACAGTCGTTCGCGATAATTTGTCAAATCCTCAACTGTTGTAAAAGGTCCACTTTAGCAAAAAATTTTTCCCCATGTATCCAAAAAATACATTCGCAAATAGTTCTAAATAAACACCCCCTATCATTTTGTGTCTACAGCCCCATTGCAGCCTTATGCATTTCCATGGTAACAGACTACAAACTCTGTGTAGTCTGACACTACAGTCATGCTCCCTTACTGCTAGTGTATGCATTGGGAAACAAATACTCATTCCTCCGCAGTGCGGCAAACAAGTAGTGTTGTTAGGCATCTTTAAATTAATATTAAGCTTTAGGCCTCATGCACACGACTGTATGTAGTTTGCGGTCTGCAAAACACAGATGTGCAAAAAATACGGATGATGTCTATGTGCATTCCGTGTTTTGCTGAACAGAACAGCTGATCCCTAATAGAACAGTCCTATCCTTGTCCATAATGCGGGCAATAATAATACATGTTCTATTTTTTTGCAGAACTGACAAACAGATATAAGTAAGGGCTTGTTCACACATCAGTTATTTAATCAGTTATTTCCATCAGTTATTGTCAGCCAAAACCAGTAGTGAAGCCTACACAGGGGTAAGGTATAATGAAAAGATCTGCACCTGTTCTGTGTTTTTGATCCAAACCTGGTTTTGGCTCACAATAACTGATGGAAATAACTGATCAAATAACTGATGTGTGAACAAGCCCTAAGCGGAAATACGTTCATGTGCATAAGCCCTTATCCTTAGACCTAACACTTTTGTCTAGGGAAGCTACTCTGGTTTTCCTACTCCACCCTCTTTCTGGGATGAGACTGCGATTTTTTTAAACTTATTAATATAGCCAACCACGACCACTTTTCTACCCACATTACAAAACCCGAGTGAGTGATGTGTAAATGCAAAAAGTTGGAAAATTTTGTGCAAGTGAGTGCAAAAAGTTGCAGAAATACTATATTTCGACTCTCTGATACCAGAATTCTGGAGTGAAGGTATGATAAATAAGGGTCAATGTCTTCAGCTTATTAAAATAATTTTTTGTTGCTCCCATATTGTTGTGCTCGTCATCTACCATAGTTTTTCAAAATCAGTAACAAGATAATTTACCCGTATATATTAATGTTGCCTTTAATGTATTCTGTCTCTTCTATAATATCATCAAGAGCAGACCTCTTTGCTGGATTTGGGGTCCAGCAGGTTTTTAATAAACGTACAGCATGGAAAAGTTGATCTTCCGGTAATGCTTCAGCACGTCTGCCTTTACCGTACACTTCCTGTTTAAAAAAATGGAAACCGCAGACTGAAAATACAAGATACAGTAACATCTGTTTTGAAAAAGAAAAAAAAAAACCAAGAACATTTGTAATTTATTTTATCTATATCTATATGTCTGAGAACTGGAAAATTATTACTTAGCCCCCCCCCCCCCCTTTATTTCTTTGAAGTTCTCTCTTTTCTTATGTGAGATAATGAAAACAAATGATACAATAATATTAAATACGTATAATCAATATTTTTTTGCAAGTGTTGCATTCTAGCCCATTGTCCTGTGCATAGCAGTGCTAACATTTAAAGAAAACTTTTCACCATGAAATGCCGTGTAAACTGCAGGCAACATTTTATAGAGCAGGAGGAGCTGAACCTATTGATGTATAGTTTTGTGGGTAAAGCTGTACCACACTTACACAGGGAACGCGGAGATTTAACTGTACACATTATAAGTTGTGCTGAATATTTTATATTTATATTTCAAACTTTTCAGCTACTGCTGTTCTATAACCTGCTGCAGGTTTTTTAAGTCACTCTTTAACATACCATGTGACTGCAGTCCTTAAACAGTGGCAGTGGAAGTCTGGCGTGCCTGACATCCTCCTGATTGCTCATTACTTCCCAGAACACAGCTGCCAGGCTGAATATGTCTGATGCTTTCGAGTATTTGCCCCATATCCTAACTTCAGGTGCAGACCTGTAGAATAATGCAGTTACTGTGTAAGAGTACAGTAAATATTTAGATGGCATTTATTAAGACTGATGTTTTACATGCCGGTATTAGTCTCTTTCACATGAACGATACGGATTGGCTCAGGATGCGTTCAGAGTGTGTTCAGTGAAAATCAAACCATTTTACAAGCAAGTTCAGTCATTTTTGTCTGTGATTGCGTTCAGTTGTTCAATTTTTTCCAGCATGGGTGCAATCCATTTTGATGCTTTTTTCATGTGCATTTAAAAAACCTCCTAGCAACCATCAGTGAAAAACGCATTGCACCTGGACTGCATCTGTTTTTTCAACTGAAGCCCCATTCACTTCTATGGGGTCAAAACTGTCCCAAAGAAATGCAACCTAAGGGCTCATTCACATGACCGTATCAATGAGTCCGCATCCGTTCCGCGGAACGGGTGCGGATCCATTCATTTCAATGGGGCTGCAAAAGATGCGAACAGCGCACATAATTCTGTTCCGCGGCCCCACAAGAAAAATCATGTCCTATTCTTGTCCGCAATTGCAAATGGTTATTTCTAGCAGGGTAATGAGCCTTATTACCAAGAACACATCATCTTAAAGGGTTTCTGTCACCAGTTTTGGGCATATAAAACAGGATGACATTTGCAATGTGCAAATGTCACCTGATGCCCAATCATTTTTTTACTGGTGTTCCCGTTTTTGTAATAAATAAACTTTTGTGATATGCAAATGAATCTTACTGGGTGCAAGGGGCGGTAACCCTGCACCTAGTAGCTCCGTTTCCCTACCTTTATTCACGCCCCCTTGCTTGTGATGGACAGGGCCAGGCAGCTCGCTCTATCTGCTCCTGGCCCTGTCCGTGCTGGAAATCCCCTTCATTCGGCGCAGGCGCAGTGAGTGCCGCTGGCTTCCTCACTGCGCCTGCGCCGATGACGTCACACTACACCCGGAAGAGAAGGCGGCGCAGGCGCAGTGAGGAAGCCGGGAGCCTGGCAGCCAGCGGCACTCACTGCGCCTGCACCGAATGAAGGCCGCACGGCGCAGGCGCGGGATTTCCAGCACAGACAGGGCCAGGAGCAGATAGAGCGAGCTGCCTGGCCCTGTCCATCACAAGCAAGGGGGCGTGAATAAAGGTAGAGAAACTACGCTTTTAGTTGCAGGGTTACCACCCCTTGCACCTAGTAAGATTAATTTACATATCACAAAAGTTTATTTATTACAAAAACGGGGACACCAGTAAAAAAATGATTAAAGGGGTATTCTCATCTTAGACAATGGGGGCATATCGCTAGGTGGGACCCGCACCTATATCCAGAACCGAGCGGGGAGCGCTGCGCCTGGAGGACCCCAGGTTTCCGGGGGTCCGGCCACCACCAGGCGCAGCTCCCCGCGCCGCTCATAGAAATGAATGGGAGCCGGGCCGTGCATGCACGGTGCGCTCCCATTCATTTCTATGGAGCCGACGGAAGTAGCCGAGCCAGTGCTCGGCTATTTTCGGCGGCCACATAGAAATGAATGGAGGGCGGCTGCGCATGCGCAGTGCGCCCTCATTCACTTCGGGGGCTCCGTTCTGGAAATAGGTGCGGGTCCCAGCGGTGGGACCCGCACCTATAAGACAATGGGGGCATATCCTAGCGATATGCCCCCATTGTCTAAAATGAGAATAACCCTTTAACAGATTGGGCATCAGGTGACATTTGCACATTGCAAATGTCATCCTGTTTTATATGCCCAAAACTGGTGACAGAAACCCTTTAAGGTGATTCAGGTTCATTAACATGACTATTTGGTCAATATATTGTACTCCGCTGACTTGTGCAATCACTAGACTTCAATCCAACAGAGCAGCTCAAAATAACAAAAAAGTGTGTAATAAAATGTATTATGCATAATATACATGAGTAATACCATTTTTCATTGGGTAAAGGCATCACTTTAATAATGAATGCTTGGTTATTCTCCAAACGAACTGCACTTCCCAAATGGCTGAGCTTCAGAGTACCCTAGTATAGGAAAAATGAGAAAGAATTATCTGTGCCATTACATTGGAAATGTATCTGTCTATGTCTATCTATCTATCTATCTATCTAGAAAAAAAGTAATTCCACGGCACTCCCAAGGCTGTAGTCAAAGTAGATGTTCTTTATTCACCAAGCGACGTTTCAGTCCGCTTACTGGGACTTTTTTCAAGCAGTGAAAAAAGTCTCAGTAAGCGGACTGAAACGTCGCTTGGTGAATAAAGAACATCTACTTTGACTACAGCCTTGAGAGTGCCGTGGAATTACTTTTTTTCTATGTTATTTAGGGGGTTGGATCACCTCCTGAGCCGCAGGCACACTATTTTACTCCTCTACAGCGGTGCTGCTTCCATTTTTCTATTTTATCTATCTATCTATCTATCTATCTATCTATCTATCTATCTATCTATCTATTATATACCTCATATCTATCTATTATATACAGTACCTCATATATATCTATCTATCTATCTATCTATCTATCTATCTATCTATCTATAGTATCTATCTATATATCTATCATCTATCTATACTATCTATCTATTTTCTATGTACAGTATCTATTATTCTATAGTATATTCTATAGTGTATATATATATATATATATATATATATATATATATATATATATATACCGTATTTTTCGCCCTATAAGACGCACCGGCCCATAAGACGCACCTAGGTTTTAGTGTAGGAAAATAAGAAAAAAATATTTTTCATCAGATCCTCTTATCAGACTGCCCATAAATTTAAGGACATCACATCAGACCCCCATATCAGCCCCCTGTGCCCCCATACCATCTCACTGTGCCCCCACCAGACCTCAGATCAGAAGAATGTGCCCCCATCAGACCTCAGATCAGCAGAATGTGCCCCCATCAGACCTCAGATCAGCAGAATGTGCCCCCATCAGACCTCAGATCAGCAGAATGTGCCCCCATCAGACCTCAGATCAGCAGAATGTGCCCCCATCAGACCTCAGATCAGCAGAATGTGCCCCCATCAGACCTCAGATCAGCAGAATGTGCCCCCATCATACCTCAGATCAGCAGAATGTGCCCCCATCATACCTCAAATCAGCAGAATGTGCCCCCATAAGACCTCACATCAGCAGAATGTGCCCCCATCAGACCTCATATCATGCCCCCATCAGACCTCATATCATGCCCCCATCAGACCTCAGATCAGCAGAATGTGCCCCCATCAGACCTCAGATTAGCGTCTTGTGCCCCTATCAGACCTCAGATCAGCCCACCCAGCCACTGATAAAGACCATACTTACCGTACCTGTTCTGCGCTGCCGCTGCCGTCCGGTCCCACGCTCCGCGCTCCTCTCTCTTCCCTGCCGGCACGCACTATGACCTGACGCCGCAGCGTCAGGTCATAGTGCGTGCCGGCAGGGAAGAGAGAAGAGCGCGGAGCGTGGGACCGGACGGCAGCGGCAGCGCAGAACAGGTAAGTATGGTCTTTATCAGTGGCTGGGTGGGCTGATCTGAGGTCTGATGGGGGTCCCTACGTACAAGTGAGCGCTTCCTTATGGAAGCGCTCACTTGTATTCGCCCTATAAGACGCACAGGATTTTTCCCCCTACTTTTGGGGGAAAAAAAGTGCGTCTTATAGGGCGAAAAATACGGTATTATATATATATATATATATATATATATACACATATACAGCCAATAAATGGCTTCACCCAACTACTAGCCATGAGTGGAAAAAAAGTTTTTGTGTTATCATTCATATTCTCTAAAAAAAAGGCCAAGACAGCCAATACGCTAAATGCTACGTATCAGTTAATTTATACGCTAATGCAAACCAATTAAGTTAAGTAGTGTACTTTCACTATATATTCGTTATTTGTGCAGAAATGTTCGTGGTGGATGGGTTAGAGCGGCAAAAAGCCCAGGAAGAAGCCGGTCACCTGACCTAGGGGGAAGGGCTTGCTCTGATTGGCCATAGGCTCGGTAAACCAGTGACATCAGTTGTGCTGCGACTGCTGAGATGAGCAGAAGCTTGAGAAAGTTGTGAAAGACAGAGAACTGTTTTCTGTAAATTGTGGTGTTGTTCTGGGCATCCATAATACACATATCAGGGCAAGTACAGGGCAACTGCAGGGCTAGTAATATTAATCAGGCAGGAAGAGTGAGGGAGAGAGACATGGAGAGAGACAAAGACCTGATTGCCTGCTGCCACAGTCAAGTGAAAATGTCTGGCACGGAAAAGCAAAAGGGTTCCAGCCAGACTTCCAGCCAGACCTCGAGCTCAAAAAAGGAGAAGGTGACACAGGCTAGCAGTGGCAAAGGACATGTAGCCGCAGTTTCTACCGGTAGAATTCATAGTAGTTGACCACTGTTCCACCAGGCTAACCCACCAAGGCGCTAAATTGTTGTAGAGGAGAAAGTGGATGAGGTAGTGGAGTGGATGCCATTTTGAAAACTTCGGTCTGCCTCTGAGGAGGGCATGCTGCGGCCTAGCGTCGTACGTGCCTGCGTATTACGCAATCGGTAGACAATAGTACGCTAAGGATTCGTACGCGCTTTCTATGCTTATACGTACGGATTCAGTTAAGCAGCGTACCTTTAACAACGCTATGTTCGTTATCAGTGCGCAAATATTCGCAGAACTCGACCAGAATAATGAATTATTTTTACGCAGCTTCGACCGAATAGATTCATATTAAGAACGAATCTTTTCATAAATTCGACGAAGATTCGCTCATCTCTAATATCTGTCTATCTATCTATCATATAGAAGTTTATAATGTGAAAGTGGAGGAATACATTATGGTAGTATCTGTCCGAACATTTATAAAATATACATGTACAAAATTCAACATTTGTGAAAGAAGAAAGCATAAATACCTTTGGTGTGTTCGCATAGATGTGGTCGCCTCTCAGATCACAGTGTATAATATTATTTGAATGTAATTCCCTCAAAGCATCTGCAATCTGCACAATGTACGAGAAGAGTTCAACCATACTATTGTATTCCTTAATTGCGTTCAGTGGAACCAAATGTCCTTCAGACAAAGAATACTCCTGGATAAGAGACACCAAATAACTACTATCAACACATTACCTTTTACTGGTATTTTTATATCATGTTAGATTGTTAGTTTGTAAATACAAATAGGCAATGTACAGCAAAATAAGTGTTATACTGTGAAATCTAGGTGATGTTAATGTGAATGTGTTACCAAAGTTATTTTGTAATCTATTTTTATTTTCTGATTGTAGATTAATTTTTTTTATCACCTAAACATAATTATGGCGGCAGCCATCTTGCCTGAGCTGTTCTGAACAGCATTTACAGTAAAGATTTGCTTTACAGCAGCCATGTGAGAGTTTTCTAGACATGCTCTGTGACATGTGCACATCTGTTATTCTAATCCTACCTGTAATGATAAGCAGATCACTGCAGCAAAGTGAACTGTATAGACCAAGACGTGGCGTCTATTGTTAGGCTTAGTGTCCAGTGTGAAAACTGCAGATTTTTTTTTTTTTATTTAGATATTGCCATGTAAAATTTAAAATAACATCGGCACTTCATACAAGCGTAAGTCATGCAAATTGAGCTGTACATTACCAGAGTAGTTGTAAAAGAGTCACATAGTATTTTTTCTACCGCCAATAGGTTCATGTGTCTTAATTTCAGTAGTTTTTTAATGGTGAACAGATTCATTCTTCGGGAAACTTTCTCAATGTCTTTTATTATCTTCTGTAAAGTAGGAAGGATTAAAATGCATTTGTAATGAGATGCTATATGTCAGGTCAGGATGATTATGAGCACAAAAAGCCTCCCCCTCCAACCCAACGAGAAACAAAACAGTTCTTCGTGTAGTGTGCATGGTAGTGACTCTCAGCAGAATTCACACACAGGCCCTGGTTTATCACACCTTCACTCCAGAATTCTGTCTTCAAAAAGTCGCACGATAGGGCTTTTGCGACTTTTTTGCGCATTTTTTTGCGACTTTTTGCATGTGTACACAACTCACTACAGTTTGTAATATGGGTGGAAAAGTGGGTGTGGTTAGCCATGTTAATGAGTTTCACTCCAGATTTATCATTGCGACTTTTTTAAAAAAGTCGCAAAATAGTCGCAATCTCACTCCAGGAGGAGGGTGGAGTAGGAAAAGTGGAGTAGCTTCTCTAGACAGAAGTGTTAGGTTTAAGGACAAGCCACATTTATCAAACAACCTGTGACGTCAAAGAGGCAACTTTGACTAACTTTAAAGGTTGAGTTAATTAGAACAACTTTTCAACCTTTTCAACCATCGATGGTTTCTAATACTATTGCAGAGATTCTGATGGACGTTTCCATCAGGATGAACCCCATTGCTGCCAGTGAGTAAATTCTTTACTTCTTCTATTACTGTTGATTAGCATCGGCTCTTGCAGGAGCCATCTGCTAGGTACCAGTAAGTATTGTGAATGTGAAAGTAGCATGATCAGTGAAGGTCAACTATAAATAGAGGTGTGCAAATTTCCTAATACTCGTTATGGGTCTGATTCGATTGCACCAGCCATCAGATTTGAGTTGCCCCAGTTGCACTGAAAGTCATGTATGACACTCTTAAGGTGGATTTAGAGGCACCAATAATCATCCAGATTATTGGGAATGACCGTTCCTGCATACAGTCGTTCCCGATCATCTGGCCATCTAAATGTGCCGCTGATCACCAGATGAATGCAGGCACCACCGATCATGGCTTCTTGGAAGCAGATCATGTGGTCTAAACAATAATCTGCTGCTGAGAAGCCATGATTCTGTATGAGGACGAGGGATTGCTATAGTGATCCCTCATCGTCATACAGTGAAGTAGTGAAGTGTTCTCCTTCGCTGAACGAGAAGTCGGCTTTCGGAAAGGAACACTTCCTTCCTGACAATTGCCCGCTCAGTCACCCCATCTTAATCCACCTTAAAGGGTTATTCCCATTTTAGACAATGGGGGCATATCGCTAGGATATGCCCCCATTGTCTTATAGGTGCGGGTCCCACCTCTTGGACCCGCACCTATATCCAGAACGGAGCCCCCGAACTGAATGAGGGCGCACTGCGCATGCGCAGCTGCCCTCCATTCATTTCTATGGGGCCGCCGAAAATAGCCGAGCACTGGCTCGGCTACTTCCGTCGGCTCCATAGAAATGAATGGGAGCGGTGGCCGTGCTTGCGCGCTGCGCTCCCATTCATTTCTATGAGCGCAGCGGGGAGCTGCACCTGGTGGTGGCCGGACCCCCGGAAACCCGGGGTCCTCCAGGCGCAGCGCTCCCCGCTCCGTTCTGGATATAGGTGCGGGTCCCAGCGGTGGGACCCGCACCTATAAGACAATGGGGGCATATCCTAGCAATATGCCCCCATTGTCTAAGATGAGAATACCCCTTTAAGGTTCTCCTAGGATTGAAGAAAGCGTGTGAATAATGTGATAAAGAGTTGTGATTAACAAATTAATGTATGAAATTGAATTGTATAGCAGCAGCACTCGCAACAATGGCTGACTGAGTCTCCTATTGTAAATCTAATCTATTCTCTTATCTTTACTATGAAACACCTTCACTGACACTAATCCACTATCTAATTGTATTGTGTGTTGTGTTGTGTTTTCCATCCTACGTACCGTATGTGTATCTCCACAAAGGAGCATTGGTTCCTGGTTGGGCTTAAAAGTGGCTATGACTCAATCTACATAGTCAACTACATAGTCCAGGGGTGGCCAACCCTACAGACACAAAGAGCCAGGGAAAAAAACGTATGACTACCAGGAGCCACAAGCTATACATTTGCACACGAGTCACCATATTTTTCACCCTATACGATGCACCTAGGTTTTAGTGGAGAAAAAATAAGAAAGAATTTTTTTTCATCTGATCTGAGGTCTGATTAAAAATATATCTGACCTAAAATATGATACTCAACACAAATCAGTCTCCCAGTGTCAGACCCTCAGTGCTCAGATCTCCTCCCATGCTCAGATCAGATCCCCCCATACTCAGACTAGACCCCCTTGCTCAGATCAGGACCCCTCCTGTTCAGATCTGTCCCCCCATACTCAGATTAGAACCCCACCCCATGCTCAGATCAGATCCCCCTTGCTCAGATCAGAAGCTCCCATGCCTAGATCAGACACTAATTCTCAGTTCTATAATTTAGAAAAATCTTCTACCTCCCCTGATTGGGCACCTGCTACACTCTTTCCAATGTGACCTGATGTGCACAATGCCAGGTGATAGCGTGTGTCTCCACATACTAAGTTCTGACACTGTGTGCATCAGGATGTAGTGAAGAGTGAACTGGAGCTGCAGAGTAGCAACATGCTCAATCAGGAAAAGAGATCTGAGCATGAGGTGGAGAGTGAGCCGGCCTAACTGCTTCCTGGCTCCACCAAAAAAGCCACACATGAAGAGGCAAAGAGCTGCATGTGGCTCAAGAGCCACAGGTTGGCCACCTATGACATAGTCCCTCATGATGGACTTTGTTAGGGAGATGGCCGTCTTTTTTTGGAAATCATGCTTATTGGAAACCCTCTTCTTTATCTTCTGGTCACCATTATGAGTGATAGGTGTTGGTCGAATCCCAAAAGTTTTGGATTAGTTGAAATCTGAAACTTTTGCAAAACTCATAACAGATCCAATTCTTCACAAACTGATTTGCTCATCTCCAGCTATAGACAATTATTTTATTGTTGAACTTTCCCTGCATTTACAGTACAGTGACCAGTCATTGTTACAATTGCTTCCAGTTCCGTTAATTCACATGATCAGCTGATCTATGAACCATGTTGGTAAGAAAACGGAGGCTTTCCTACTTTAGCAGTTACCTTTTGTTGGAAACTACTTACCATTTCGTAGTTATCTTTATAGACTGATGTATATTGTGTTTCATTTTGTTTCTGTACAAATTCTCCTGTAAAACAAAAAGTGAAATACTGAGGTAAGATGACGGATCCGTCATGATCAACAGCGAGTTCAGCTGAGCATGCGCGCTCATCACTAGTAATTGGCTGGGTGGTATTGTGGCCACAATATGGTATTGTTGGCCCTACTTACTTGTGTTGGCCCTGCCTTCTATCAGTTCGGACTCACCAACAATATGGAGCAGCTTTAAATTCTCAGTCTTCCCTTGAGATTAACAGTAATTGTATTTGCACTGAATATTTTGTAAGGCTGTATTTGTACACTTATTCTCCCCACGGACATTGATGCATTTAGAAATACTTATTATAGCACGGATTAATTATCATGAACACACACCTACCCTACACCGTAGTGCTTCCGTGGTGTTCCGATCCGTGCCTCTGCTCCGCATCTCCCGGATCGCGGACCCATTGAAGTGAATGGGTATGCGATCCGTGATGCGGGCTACACGCGGCCCGCATGTGGACCCGCCGTATGCGGCCTGCAGCACGGGACGGCCGGCACACCGGTTTGTGTGCATGAGGCCTAAGGCTACATTCACACAACTGTATGTGTTGCGGTCCACAAATCACGGATCTGAAAAAGATACGGATGACGTCCATTTGCCATCGGTATAGCATTAGTTTTTTTGCGGATCCGTTGTAACAATGCCTATCCTTGTCCTCAAAAAGGATAAGAATATGACATGTTCTATCTGTTTTGCAGGGCTACGGAATGGACACATGGATGCAGACAGCACATTGTGTTCTGTCCGCAGTTTTTGAGGACCCATTGAAAAGAATGGGTCCGCATCCTATCCGCAAAAAAAAAAAACACAGAACGGACACAAAAACAAAATACGTTCGTGTGAATGAGGCCTAAGAATGAGGCCTATTATTAGAATTAGTGGCCAGTGCTAAATTTTATGCTTTTTTTTTCAATATAGATATTGACATGGAAAATTAAGAATTACATCACCAAAACGTCTTTATAATATTTTTACCATAAAAATGTGATTTAATAAATAGGTAATTTTCAGATGACACATTCCATTTAAGGCAAGGCTTTGGCAGCTATGTTATGCATTTCACATCTGACTTAACCATATTGAACATAGGAAAAGGAAATCAAAACATACCTCTAAAGTTCACATAACCCTGCAAATAAATGAATACAATATAATAAGATATATACAATAAATTAACATTTAAAATTGGTCAGCAATATCTGATCGGTAGGGGTCCAAATCCCAGCACCCCGCAGATCAGCTGTTTGACGAGGAGGCGGCGCTCTCAAAAGTGCTGCTGTCTCTTCGGGATTACCTGCGCATCGTCATGCTTGCAGCGGCAGCGCAGAATAATTACCCAACTGCGCCGCTGCTACAAAGAGATGACGTGCAGCTTATCTTGAAGAAGAAGCAGTGCTTGCACGAGCACCACCTCCTCTTCAAACAGCTGATCGGTGGGATGCTGGGATTCGGACCCCCGCCGGTCTGATATTGATCATCTATCTTAAAGATAGGTCATCCATACAAACTGACTGCACAACCCCTTTAAATATAACGGTAAGCTTCTATTATGAGACATTATTTCACAAATGACATTGTACAACATAGAATTGGGCGGTATTATCAAGGTTACAGACAAAAGCTACTGCATGTGAAAGACAGCTCACCACCAGTGCCAAATCTGAAAAATATTGTAAACTGATCAGGTCCCAAATATCACATTTTGAGGCCCTAGAACATCATGCAGTGACATTTGGGGCCGTTTAACCAGATTCATTACTTTCATTATAGATGAAATATAGCTATATGAAGTATATTATAACAGTACACATTCAAAAAAGTCCAAATGGCAGCAGGTAGTGAGCCCTGAGCCTGTTGTTAGCACCCCTGGAAAGGTGCATGGGTACTGAACACGTGCTTCTCCCACTGAAATTAAAAGGCATCTGTCAGATTTGTACCTATGAAACTGGCTGACCTGTTAAATGTGCTCTTGGCAGCTGAAGACATCTGTGTTGGTCCCATGTTTATATGTGCTCACATTGCTGAGAAAAACTAAGTTTTTAATATATGCAAATGAGCCTCTAGAGGCAACGTGGGCGTTGTCATTACACCTAGAGGCTCTGCGCTCTCTGCAACTGCTGTGCCCTCTGCACTGTGACAGGGCCATGCAGTGAAAATATCATCACACCTGTCCCTGTCAATCAAAGTGCAGAAGGTGCAGCAGTTGCAGAGAGAGCAGAGCCTCTAAGTGTAATGAAAACGCCCCGTTGCTCCTAGAGCCTTATTTGCATATATTAAAACATATTTGCTCTGACTTTGGGCTTGCTTTGTAAGTGGGCTATGTATAAGTGGAGTTAAAAAACCGGAGTGCTGGTACTGAGTGTGAATTTGTCGGAGTGACTGCAAATAACTGTCTAGTTTATTGCAAAGGCCTTTGTTTGTTTAGTGCTTGCATTTGGTTGCATTTGGTAATAACATTTAAACCCTTTTTTTCTCTGCTGTGTACCTGGTGAAGGGGAGTGGTTAGCAATCCCAGGTGCTATAAATTACATAGCTAAACTCTTATGCCCCTTTCACACGAGCGGGAGACTCGCATGTCTCCCGCAACGCATCTACAGGGCTGGACTCCGGCACTGACTGGGATCGCATATAATGCTATGCGATCCCTGTCAGTGCCGAGTCCAGCCCTGTAGATGCGTTGCGGGAGACATGCGAGTCTCCCTCTCGTGTGAAAGGGGCATTACAGAGCTTGCTCTGACCTTGGGCTTGCTTTGTAAGTGGGCTGTGTATAAGTGGAGTTAAAAAACCGGAGTGCTGGTACTGAGTGTGAATTTGTCAGAGTGACTGCAAATAACTGTCTAGTTTATTGCAAAGGTCTTTGTTTGTTTAGTGCTTGCATTTGGTTGCATTTGGTAATAACATTTATACCCTTTTTTTTCTCTGCTGTGTACCTGGTGAAGGGGAGTGGTTAGCAATCCCAGGTGCTATAAATTACATAGCTAAACTCTTATAGAGTTTGCTCTGACCTTGGGCTTGCTTTGTAAGTGGGCTATGTATAAGTGGAGTTAAAAAAACGGAGTTTAAGACAAGGAGGATAAAGTAAGGTGGGAGAGATTTTCCTGTGTGTTACCGGTAACTTGATTTGTAGTCCTCCAGCTACAGCAAACCCTAATCGCATATTTACTGTTTTTCTGTACTGTACTGTATATCCCCATCTAGCAGGTGCTCCATGGACAATGCTACCAAGTGTGTGTCCTGTGCAATGTATGCATGCCTTGAAGAACCATTCAAGGGTGAATACATTTGCACTAGATGCAATCACGTTGCATATTTGGAAGCCCAGATCTTGGATCTAAATAAGCAGCTTGGCATACTTAGGGGCATTGAACACCTGGAGAGAGGCTTA